>JAAAKQ030139265.1:0-13277 GCA_010016005.3 Zanna intricata | reverse complement strand
ATATATACGAATTATAACATATACAGTATATATCTATATATATAGACCTTTGTCAATCTCCATTGCGGGATGTCCCAGGCTCGAATCCCGGTCAGGCATGCATTGTTCATACGCTAAAAGATACCATTATTATATATTTCCTTGAAAAATTTTCTTTGCGCTACACTCACTTTGAAAATAGAAAACTTTCCAATTAGAAAAACATAAAGGAGTTAAAAGCAATTAAAAACAAAAACTACTATTAATGTTTTTGTACTAATAACACATTCTTTTATAAAGAAATATAATAATAATAATAATAATAATAATAGGGTCCCATAAGTTTACATATACAAAAAAATTAACATTTTTTTATGAAACTCATTTCTATTTATAAAATATGCTGAACGTAACTACCATTGTTTTGAAAATACATTTCGATGCGTGTCCCCACTGCTAATGAACATGTAACCTCATTAGTTTCCATCCAAGAAAAATATACATTTCTTTTATGAATAATTGCGGTCATGGTTTAGTACCTAGGTTAGGTTTAATTATTCTAAATCTTATACATCTCGGCCTTTCTATACATCTCATACTCTACGTCATCCTGGGTCTCGGGTTCGAATCCCAGCCAGGCATGGCATTTTTCACGCACGCTACAATTCATTCATCTCATCCTCTAAAGATGAACTGTGGTTCCGGAGGTTAAACAAAAAAAAAATAAAAAATCTTATACATATCCCACGGAGAGATAAAAAAAAATATTAAAAAAATTATTAAATATAAACATTTTTTTTTTTTAAATATAAAAAAATACACAGACGGAAAGTCCGAATCGTGGCGATTGTTTAGGGCAAGGGAGGCAGCCTGTTTGCTGAGGATGCTTTGGTACAGGACACAAGTAAGAGTGAACTGGGTCGGAGCACTCTGATGAAGCACTCGGGCCCCTCTTAGTTTGAAAGGTCGTGAGCGGATGGGGGAGGGGCATTCATGCATTTTTCAATGTGCATGCCGTGGCGGGACGGGTAGTCTCCTGGAAGAGGGACGCATCAGCACTCCACAAGCGGGGAATTGACGTGCCTTAATCAGCCCAGGAGGACCTCGAAGGGGGGTTCTCTGCAGGAGCCCAAACGAGAAGGGCAAAAGGTTAGGTTAATCTGCTACCACGACACTCAAGGCTGACTGATGAGATGCCGAAAGGCGGTTCCAGTCGCCCCTGGGAAACGGCAGGGAAGTTTAGTCGGTACGGGTGGGAGTAACACTGTTTCATGGTCGCTACGGCTCCATGTCCAGTGCTCACTTAGCTATATGCTAGGTCAGGTCGGCTAGCGTCCTGGCTTTGAGCCCCATACACACTGCGAAGACCCTGCAGGGCGTGCGACAGTGCAAACCTTCATCATCGTTTAAGAAAAAAAAAATCTTATACATATCCATCCTCTGAAATAATACCTTACCGTAGTTCCGGAGGCTAAACAAAAAAGAAAAGATAAAATCTTTTGTTATGGTGGTTCAATTAAATAAATAAATAATCATCTTTATTACTTTATGTTGTAAATTAATTTTATTATATTTTAAATTGTTATAACCTTTTTTATACCAATAACGAATTAACACATGTGATTCAATTTTCGGCTGGCACAAGAATGACTGTTCTAGTGAGGAGCCATCGTAAAGTAAAGCTTTTTCTTTTAGCGAGGATGGAACCAAGTGAGCCGCCAGGAGCTGTACTTAGCAATCCAAAGACTCATTTCATTAACCCTGCGTCTTATTATAACTGCATGCTCGTTAAAATTGTTAACTTTGTACTTTGTTAACATTAAATGTACTTTATAACCATACAGTTACTTAGTTTTTAAAAATTTTGTACAATAGATAATATTTATTATGGCCTTAACCCTTTTTAAAAAAATTCAGTGACAAATATAATCAATAAGTTTAAAATAAATTTTTATTTTCATTTATCCTTTATTTTCAGAGAAATGTTTTCGTAAAAAGCCTTATCAGAGATAATCTTAAAAATAATTTTTCGACATGAATTCTATTGAAAAAATCTGATGTGGACAACATATGACTTCCTTTTACATATTCCTTTCTTGTATTAACTTCCATATATATATTTTTTTTTTTTTTTTTTTTTTTTTAATGTAAGTACATAACATTTTATTTCATTAATATAATCATACATATACTTTTTCGAAGAATTTTGTACAATAGATAATATTTATGTCTATCTTCAATCTTTTTTTTAAAAAAAAATTCAATGACAAATATAATTAATAATTTTTTATTTCCATTTATCTTTTATTTTCAGACAAATGTTTTCGTAAAAGTTTTATCAGAGATAAGTTAAAAATAATTTTTCGAGATGAATTCTATTGAAAACAATCTGATGTGGACAACACATTACTTCCTTAAACAGCATTCCTTCCTTGTATTAACTTCCATATATTTTCATTGAATTAAATTACTATACACATTTTTTTTTTTTTTTTTAATGAAAAGTAATAAAATAATAAAAGTATATAAAATATTATTTCATTAATAACTGCTGATATTTTTCATATTATTTATTATTATTATTTTTTTTTTAATTGTTATTGTTGGATTATTATTTATTGTAAACATGTTTTTATGATCAGAGGTTAATAATTATTAATAAATCAATAAATTTAAATTAAGAAAAAAAATTTTAAGAGACAAAATCTGATTTGAACTGATGTGTGCCTTATATTTTTTAACCTCCGAGACTATAGTTAGATACTGCTTTAGATGATGAGATGAATGATAATTTTTGTAGCATGAGAAAATACCATGCCTGACCGTGATTTAAATCCGGGAAACAACAGTCTAAATCCAAAATTTCAACATTCTACGGCTAATAGTTTTTGAGTTATGGGAGATACATACGTACAGACATCACGCCGAAACTAGTCAAAATGGATTCAGGGATAGTCAAAATGGATATTTCCACTGAAATCTAGAAACCGAAATTTTTCGCGATTACAATACTTCCTTGTACTTTCAAAGAAGTATTCAGTCAAATTAATATCTATAAATTTTTTTATAGTTCCAAATTATTAAATTTATAAATAATTCTATTCCTAGTCGTCTGACTTTGGCAGGATTAAAGACTCCTCTCCTCTTTTGTAGCTGTTTTTTTTTTTTGTCATTGATTTTCATTTTTGTCAATATACTATTCATTAAAAAAATATAAAAGCCATCATGAATATCTTTTGAACAAACTTAACCTATAAACAACATTATAGAATAATGTTTGTTTCGCATATATAACTGGAGTAGTTCACATTTCTATTTTAATATAGTAGTAGAGAATATTCTCAAGAGAGATGAAAATTTACACATTAGTAAATCACAGAGTGTGTGCGTCCGTATATACAGTATACAGGATGTAAATGTATGTCTATTTGGTCAGAATGTTTAACAGGTCAAAGGGTTTAGCAAGTCCCCCAGTCAAGTCTTAGGGTGGTCGGTTGTAGAGAGTCTTGGAGGTTTGTATAGAGAAATGTTTATGTACAGCCACAGCATCAATCACCACAGCACAGTAGTAGCGCTGTTATAGCAAGTAGTATAACGTGTAAAGCAGTGTCAAAACCCGACCAAAGTGCACCTTTACTTAAACTTTAATAAGCTCCAGCAAATAGTTCATTCGAATTTAATGCGAGTTGCACAGTAATACACAGCACCTACCTACCTATCTAGCTACCACTATATTCTCATCCACAATCCCTCTGACATTTCCTCACCTTTACACTAGCGTACATTACTAAATCTTCACCCCCCCCCCACTCTTCCAAATACATCAACTTTTCAGTAGCTAAGAACCTCTTTTAATTACATACACAAAAAAAATTAATAATTTTTTACTTACTTTTTAATACATTATATATTTTTTTAATTATCTAATTAGAACTG
This sequence comes from Zanna intricata, assembly GCA_010016005.3. NCBI lineage: Eukaryota > Metazoa > Arthropoda > Insecta > Hemiptera > Fulgoridae > Zanna > Zanna intricata. The sequence continues at coordinate 9,362 of JAAAKQ030139265.1, read as the reverse complement.
AGTAGCTACAAGGTTAATATATAATTTAATTTTAAAGGATATTTTATAATTCAACATAAAGAGTGGCGCACAAAATGATCCAAAATTTGTTTTGGCAATATTATTTAGATTAATAATAATAATAATAAATGTGTTTCATGCTGGCACAAGTGACAGCAATTGATGAATTTTAATTTCCTCTCTTTCCGAGTGATCTGTTTGTATATTAGTGATGGGCTAAACGATTTTTTTTCAGGAATCGATTTCTTCGATTCGATTTTCAGGAAGGATTCGTAAAAAAGGATCGTTATCCGATTCAATGAATCTTTTCCTTGGCACTTGGTACTGTAGACTCTAATGTGCATGCTCTCTTTCTCTTCTTCACTCATGTTTAGCGGTTCATTTCTCTCATACTCCTGTTTTAAATGTACCTGCTAACTGATGTATAAATACTAAATGTCTTCGATTCTTCTCTTTTGAACTCTTATTCGACTTCTTAAGGAAGCTTGCTATGAATCGAATAATAACTGAGAAAGATTGGTTTCCTATCGCCTATCCAATTCATTTTGTTTTTTTTTTTTTTTTGTTTAACCACCGTTAAGGTATATCTTCAGAGGATGAGATGAATGAATTGTAGCGTGTGTGAAAAATGCCATGCCTGACCGGCATTCGACCCCTGGACCTCCGGATGAAAGGACGAGACGCTACCACTCGGCCACGGAGGTAGGCATCCAATTCATTGTTGAGAATCGTAAACAGAATCGGTTCTCCCACACACCAATTGTCGATATTTTCATTCAGTATAAAGAATCGAATTGAAGGAATGACTCGTTAAAGATTCTTCCCATTACTATTTGTAACGTTCCAAATTGGCTGACAAAGGAAGAATGACTTTTGAACAGTGAGTAAAGACTGTGTTATTTTTAAATGAAACGAAAAGTGTGGTGCTTACATAAAGACTCTTTTCCAACTTGGTGGTCGCTCTCATTTAAAACAATACGTAGACTTTATGAAAAATTTAATAGTGACGGTTCAGTATTTGAGAGTAAGCGCGAACGGCCTGCCAATGTTCGTTCTCCATAAAATGTCAAAGCTGTCAGAGCAGCGCTGCTGAGGAGCCCGGTCAAATCAACAACAAAAACAGCAGCACAACTTGGGATTTCTAGGCGATCTGTGAAGGCTAAGGAGTGTAATTTATTTATGACCGTGGAATATGGGTCAGATTGAGGGCAAAAAGACGACCTTCGGTAAAGCCAATTATGACTAGGAATGGAGGGAGTGCTATGGCAACCGGGATGCTATGGGGCGGATTATGTTCTCCCTTAGGAAGGAATTGAGATGTAAAACTCCATGATCTACACTTGAAGATCTACCGAATATGCCGTATTCAGTGTTTTAGACTTCCAATGATTACTTCATCTTCCCAAACCGGAATAAATAACTTGCTAGACGAAAATAAATATCAAATAATAAGATAATAAAGCTGAGACAACTCCTTATTTTCTAGTGGATATATCGCATTATACTGACGATAATAAAAAATTAGAAAGTCGTTGATCGAAATGTATCCAATAAGAAGATAACTACGTTGAAAAATAAAAATACTGAGAAATCTTGTATGTTCTTTGTCAGGTCAAGAACTTTCTTAACGTCCTTTCTAAAGGGAAATTTGTAGTAAAGTATTCCTCAGTGTCTTTAGTTGGTTTTAGGAATTTATTAATTGAGTTGTCTTTCAAAACTAAGATACTTTATTTTACTCCTACCTATCACAAGGTTCAATGGGAAAACTGTATTTAATTGATGAATAAATGTTTTTAATTACGTATGTTATATTTTAGGGGTTGATAGCTAAATTAAAGTCAACAAGCACCTTATTCGGAAAAAGTAACCAATAAATACAAGTATAAGCTATTTTATTACAAAATTATCATATTAGGAAAGAGTGAAATTTATAAGCATATTTATTACAAGGTTTGCTATTTAAATTTACCATCTCATAAGTATGATTTATATCCTACCCTACTAAAGGGCATTTGTGTGTGTGTGTGTGTGTGTGTGTGTGTATGTGTGTGTGTCCACCTCCTTAGCATAGCATAGTGATATACCGATAACTAGCGGAAAATCCCGATTCGTTAGTACATGTCTCGTGGTGGTGAGGTGTATACTTGTTATATTACTATATATATATATATATATCATACATATAGATATATATGAAAAATATATATAAATAATATATTTTTTACTTCCTTGTAGGAAATAGTGTCAAGGAAATAGTGTCATCACGAAGAATTTCAGTTTTCAGATTTCAACGAAATATCCATTTTTACCATCCCTGAATCCATTTTAATTAGTTTCGGTGTGACATGTGCACGTATGTATGTAAATACTTATCTCTCAAAACTCAAAAACTATTATCCGTAGAATGTTGAAATTTTGAATTTAGGACTGTTGTAACATCTAGTTGTGCATCTCCACTTTTGATTGAAATCGACTGAAACGAACGTGTCCAAAAAAGCCCAGAATCCAAAAACAATTGATTTTGGAATTTTTCTTGTAGTAATAAGCCCCCATTTGAGAACTTTTAACGATATATAATAATTGATACTTACTTTAACTGGTTTCAAAGTTACGGTCAGATAAATCTTAATTAATGAATTATTTGGATCCTACAACAGAAGCACATCGCTACGTATCAGACTTCATCTCCTTTTCTTTTCTTTTAGCTTATTTTTTAATTTAAATATATTGATTTATTAATAATTATTAATCCGTGATTGTAAAAAAAGTTTACAATAAATAATAATTAAATAATAACAATTTTAAAAAAAATTAAAAAATCAGAAGTTATTAGTAAAATAAAATTTTATTGACTATTAAAAATGTGTGTATGTAATTTAATAGGCGTGGAGCTCAAGATAAATAATCAATAATTTTGATTTTTCATTTTGAAAAATGCATATTCCCACCTAGTTCTTACTGGATATAAAAAATACATCGATTTTTAGCCGTCTGATAAAAAAAATAGGTGTTTTTTTTTTTGGAAGAGGGTGAATTTCGAAAAAGATACGTCTTATTTTATTCAATGGATCACACCTTTTTTTTTTATTTCTACTAAAATTAATATAAAAATATTTAACATATCACTGAGGTTCTATTTAAATATTTCCATATATATTGAATCTATTAAAAGAATATTATAAATATTCATTCATTAGTTGAAATAATTATACACCCTTTTTGTTAATATATCCAGGATATCCAAATAAGAGATAACATTATAAGTATAAAATAATAATAAAGATTAGTTAAACATAAATACTAACTGTTTTATACCACACCTACGATTGTTTGTTCTATAATCCAAATCTACAGTAACAACAGAGAAACACGAAGGTTAATAATGAAATTATAATCATTGCAAACCCACTCACAAATTATCATAATACGTTGCAAACCGAAATATTTTTTAAATAATAGTAACTTGACAGTTCTTAGGTAGTCCAATTATATTAAAATTATAAGTAATACCAATATTCGTTAAAAAATAAAACATTAAAATGTTAAAATAATAACAAAACAATAAAAATAAAACATTTAAAAATACTACAATTAGAAAAAAAAATACAATAAAAAATCATTAGTAATTATGTAAATCGAAAAAAGTAATTTTTATTATTAAAATACGAGATTTCTGATTTCTAAAAGGATTCTGTACTCCAGAAATGCTCATAATAGCTTCAAAATTATTCAATTTTTACTAGCCGGTCAAGGGTTTTCCATAAATTCCCGACGTTTTCGTTATTTTCATGGTTGTGAGAATATTAAATACTCTACTTTAACATTGTTAAAGAAAAAAGAATTAGTAATTTCATTATATTTCTGTTGTCTTGGTAACTAAAATATAATAAAATAAAATTTTGTTTCTTTATTAAATATCTTTAATCACAATTCACCTCCAAGAGGGATAGGGCCTCGATCTGTAGCATAAATCTTCTCTCCGACAACATGAACATATCCTGAAAATTTTAAACCGATCGATCGTTGGTTGTTTCTCATGTGATGCTGTTGCAAGAAAACAGAAAAACCTATTTATAAGATTAACGTTCTCCTTGTCGGTTTCTCCCACGATACCGATGCGGATTCATCCCCAAAAATTTTTTAACAGCAAACTTATTTATTTATAATTAAGATTATTGAATCACGAATACTGTTTTTAGATTTTCGCAAAATTCCATCGCGACATTTAATGTAAATTTTGGAATTTTTTTTTGTGCCAGAACGAATAAACTGCTGTACGAACTTACTGTAGAACAAGTCACAAAAAATTGAACCATAAGAGAAACAGACCTCTCTTAAATCAAACTTTAACTATTGTCGTTGAGACGTATTAATCGTCAGTGTTAGGATCCCCTTCGCGACTTCGTCCGCGCTATATGGTAAGGAAACGTAAGTAGTTTCCTGTCGCTGTGAGGAGATATTTAGTCGGTCATGGTCGTGGCGCCGTACATCGTCGCCCCCTCTAAAAAAATCGTTAATTAAAAAAAAACCCGGTAAATAGTTTTTATGTATTTATCTAATAAGTATTTGCAAACCCCAATCTATTTAATATCTCGTTTAGTATAGTCAAAATAAGAAAAATTTGCAATAATTTTTTTTTTTTTCTTTTAACTTTCTTCACTACTTTTAAAGTTGAATTAAGAAAAAAATCTAGAAATTGTTTTGTAGATATTCAAGTGGCGATTACACACACCAAAAACCAAATTGACATCTTCATTTGTTACCAAGAAATTAAAAAAAATAGTAAATTTCATTTTTATTCCATTTTAACTCTTTCAACTCGTAAATTTCTTCTTTTTTAGTGTGCACTTACATCGAAGAAGAACACGTATACAAATTTTAATCAAATTATCTTCAGTAGTTTTTGCTGAATGTAGAAGAACCAGTCAGTCAGGACAAGTTGCGTTATAAGTATAGATGCAGTTTTATGTTGTATAATATTTTAATGTTTGTTTCCGTTATTTATTTATAATTTAATGAAAATAATATAAAAATATTGATAACCTAAAAGATAATTTAATAAATTGACAAATATGAAAATATTTATATTAATAAAACATTTAAATTTCATTTAATTTAAAACTAAAGATATTATCTCAAATTTACAACGAAAAACAAGAAAATATAAATATCACATGTAAATTAAATTAAAATGTATTTATTATTTTATTTGATCTTTGGCCTCGTTTATTTCGAAATCTATCCAGTTTGGTACAAAATGCCTTTGATGTCAACAGGCCATTTATAGTCCTCAGTTAGAATTTAATTTTCCCATTAAGGTTTCGCGCGTGCGCGCGCGCGGACGCACACACACACTTCATTTTTTTTTTAATAGTTTAGAATTTTTTTGTAAGCATCTTATTTTATCCTTACACCATTTAAAGAAACATTATGTTAAAAAATGTCTCACATTTTCACACTTAAAAACTGGTTGAACAGGTTAAATAGAAACCTTATTTTTTTACTTCCTTGAACGAAGTACAGAAAGTATTGTGATCGCAAAAATTTTGATTTTAAGATTTCAATTGAAATATACATTTTGACCATGTATGAATCCATTTTAACTAGTTTCGCCATGATATGTCTGTACGTAAATTTGTATCTCGCATAATTCAAATACAATTAGCGTTACAATGATGAAATTTTGAATTTAAAACTGTTGTAACATCTAGGTATTCACCTCTCCTTTTGAGTGCAATCGACTGCACCTGATGTGTCGAAAGAAGCTCTAAATCCAAAAAAAAATCTAAATTTTTTACTTTTCCTTAATTGCAATAATAAGCCCTTATTGAGAGCGTTTCAATGATACACATAAGTGGTATTTATTTTCATTGATTCCACAGTTATAGCCAAATAAAAATTTAACTAATGAAATATTTGAATCTTACAAGAGAAGTCACATCTCTTCGAATCCCAATTCATCTCTTCTTTTTTTTAATTAAAATATATTTATTTATTAATTATCTTCTGAGTGTAAACAAAAATTATGAAATATATATAAAATATTGGAAGTGAAATAAAATTTTATGTACTTTTCATTTTTTTTTTTTGTGCATCTGTAATTTAATAAGCGTACAAGGAAGTCATGCAGTGTTCACATCAGAATTTTTATTTTACATTTTATGAAATCAGTATTTAAATTTTATTGTATTAATTTATTTTACAAGATCAGTAATTATAACAACAGAAAAAAATTATTAAAATGGAACACAAATATTAAAACGCGTAAAAAATAATAATCCTTATATTCTTATTTTTATCTTAACACAAAATTAAAAAATATTTTTTTAAGAGGGGAAAACGAAGAAAGCCTTGTGTATATAAAAAAAAAGATAAATACTTTAAATTTAATACAAACTTCAATTCTTTGTGTGTGTTTATATATATATATATTGGATATTTTAAAGTTAATTTTGTTTATTTACGTTTCTAACTGCCGCTCTTTGAAAATTTTCCAGGCCAAACTTTTAATAAAATCTAAAGAACATGTTAAATACCAGGAAAACTGCTACACTCTATTTTATAAAAAAGACAAATGATTTTAGCATATGAAATAATGCTAAGCCTAATCCAGTTCAATTCCAGATTCATCCAAATGAAACGGAAAGACACAAAAACTTCACTACGAAGTTCAGAAATCCGAAAATATTTTACGAAAATAAAAACATCGGTTACCTGAAATTCAGGTTTAGCAATGTTTTTTTTGGATGAAAATATAGCAATATAAGCTTGAAGCTTCTGCGTGGAATATGGAAATGAAACTATGTTGAGTATGAAAAATGTCATGCCTAAGCGGGATTAAAACCCGGTATGGATTTTGTTAGGCCGGCTATCTGGAACGATAGCATTTCGGTCTTTTATCCGAAAGACCAAGAAGATACGGCTCCACCACGGAGATTGGTGGAGTAGCCGATCTCCAATTAGAACTTTTTTTAAGAGAATTTTTTTAGATTAAAAAGATAGCTTCTTTATTTGTAAAATTCAATTTATACCAAGGATTTCTTTATTTAAAATACTTAACACTTCATTACAAAACGTATGAAGATAATTATTTAATTTAAAATAATAATAATAATAAACATAGTAAAGTGACACCAAAGTATATAGATTTAAATAATGGGAAAATGTATTCCTGATTGCTGAAAAAATGTAATCTTTTTATAGATCATTGAAGAAATGTCACATCAGTTTTTTAAAAGTTTAAAGCGAAAATAGATACAGCTAAAGTTAAACAGAATTATAAACATTCTGATTTATAGATAAAAAATTAGAGTACTGTATTTGTTATACTAATTGTAATTAATTTTACTACCTTTAAACCGTTTGACGTCAATTTATAATCCTGAGATTCAACATTAAATACTTAAATTATGATATGCTAATACGAATAGTAACCCTCAACATTGGTTTAAATGGATTTATTCAAAACAGTGTAAATTTTTTAGGAATTAAAAATCTAAAGACTGGACTTAAAAATCTTCTTTTTATTTTAGATCATTTTAAGAAATTAGTATGTACTCTCATTTTGTTAGAATAAAATAGATTTCGTTAATTTTTACCTCGTATTTATATACCTTCTCTATGTCTTTTTTTGTTCAGCCTCCGGAACTATGGTAAAATATTATTTCAGAGGATGAATGAGGATGATACTTATGAATGTGAATGAAGTGTAGTCTTGTACAATCTCAGGCCGACTACTTTCAATTGTGGTTAATTGAAACCCAACCACCAAAGTAAACCGGTATCCATGATCTAGTATTCCAATCCGTATAAAAGTAAAACCTTTACTGGGATTTGACCTTAGAACTTTCTTCAAAATCAGCTGATTTGCGATGTCGCGTTAACCACTAGACCAGCTCGGTGGGCTGTATTTATAAAACACGCTAATATGGGACTAATACCTTGTAGTTATATTAGCGTAATTTGTTTAATGTATAATTTTATTTAGGGTGATACATGCCTAAATCCATGAATTATTTTTATTTCTGTATAACCTCTTGCAATTAATCTTTTTTTTTTCAATAATAAATTTATTAATAAGGAATCTTAAAAAAATATCAATAACATTTTATAATAAAGAAGTGTTTATCAGCTTTATTGTCAAGAAGGATTATATCAGCAACTATTGAATCGATAAAAAAATTTTCTTCACCGGTTAAAAACTTAATTCATTCTAGGTAACAAAGGATGTATTATAATTTCATCTTTTCATCTATCACACCCTAATTTCATCCCCTTTTGTGATCATATGATTAATAATATATACCGTAAATAAAAACATTAAAGCCATATAGGGAGAAAACTGTTTATCATTGGTATATATAAACTGGATGCTAATATTTTAGATCCAGAAAAAGGATCAACATCTAACTTTTGTAACTATACCGGAATCACGCTAATGAATAATTTAACGTGGGGGGGGGGGAAATATAGACTATATCCTTACAAACTGTTCTTTCTTAGAAAAATCTTTTTAAAAATGAACAAGTAAAAAACATAAATGGAATTGAATAGATTAATATTCCCCGTTTCCCTCACAACTTATAGCCCTCTAATCGTTACAGTTAAAAAACAAAATCATAATGTAATATTAAAATGTTCTCTTTTCTTAAAAAGAAAAAAACCGTATTCCGTTTCAAAAGACCGGTATAAATTACTAATATCATAACCATTATCAAGCGTATATCTTTCACTAAAAGCATCTTAATTTCCCTTCCTTTGTTCAATTTATAAACGTTAAAAATATACGATATTGTTGTTGTGGTTTACTTTCTTGTACGAATTAAAGGAAGAAGTATTGTGATCGCAAAAAATTCTTAGTATTGTCGTCGTGAAAAATTAAATTCTTGTTAACGAATTAAAGGAAGATGTATTGTGATCGCGAAAAATTTCGGTTTTCAGATTTCAATTGAATTATCCATTTTGACCAGTTTCGACGTGACGTCTGTACTTACGTATGTATCTCGCATAACTCAAAAACGATTAGCCATAGGACGTTGAAATTTTGGATTTAGAACTGTTGTAACATCTAGTTGTGCACTTCATTTTTTGATTGCAGTCGACTTAATCAAAAGTGTCAAAAAAAGCCCGAAGTCCCAAGAATTTGGATTTTGAACTTTTTCGTAACTGCAGTAATAAGCCCTTATCGAAAGCTAAAAAAATTAAGTGGTACTTATTTTTCTTTGGTTCCAGATTTATATCCAAATCAGACTTTTATCTTTTTTTGTTTAAATATTTATATATTTAATTTTTTTTTTTTTTTTACGGCCCGGAAGGACCAATTAGTCATTTATGTTTAGTCTTTCTTATCTTCCAATACTCTT
>JAAAKQ030139254.1:0-13277 GCA_010016005.3 Zanna intricata | reverse complement strand
TAAATACTATTAACATACAAATGAAATAATATTAACAAAATATTATTATTAAATGTAGAAATGAAATAATATCAACACAATACCATTATTAAATAATATTAACATAACAATGTTTATCATTTTAATTAGTTATAAATTTATTTTGTTGACTTCAATATATATGGGAAGTTATTAATAATTTTGATAAAAACCTTGTACTACAACATATTGAATTTGTAGACATTTACAAACTATCTTGAGTTGATTATTCTGGATTAGCAACATGTATTTATTATTCTTTCATTTTATAAAAATATGATTTTGATATTGGGATTTGACAGTATCAAAAATCTCTTCTTCGGATTACTAGATAATAATATATAAATTTTATGTGGAATAGTTAGGTGTACTGTTCCACAGATAAAAATTTGCCTAGATGGATCTAGAGAAACCAAAAAAATAAAAAATAAATAAAGTGAAGTGAATAATATTTAAAAACAAATGAAGTATAGTAAAAAATATGTGAAGAGTCATCTAAATAGATAAAAAAAAATAAAAATAAATAAAATGTACAAAAAATAACATTTTAAAATGTGCTAATAGTATTGAGTATTCATTAAAAATGAAGGAAATTTTTTTAGAAAGCTCTTTTAAGTTCAGACCATTTTCTTCCAATTTGAATCCTTTTAAAGGAAAAATAATGAAACTACTAATTTAGGCCAAACTTCCCCCAAGTAATCTAATGTCTGTAGCTCCTTTAAATAAAACATGTAAGTGTATAAATAAAAAATATATATAAATATCAAGGGATGTTGCTAGTGCCCTCTCTGGCAAGTATAATAGAGAGGCGGCAATACTACCTCTTTAAAATAAGGATTTTCAACATCTTCAGTACCTTCAAATTAATTGTATTAAGTAAATAAGATTGATTTTGGTTATATAAATTATGTTTAAGAATCCTGATTAAAAATGTAATCTTATGTGCAAAACAGCTTTTTGATTAGCATTCTAGTTTTTTTTATTAGAGCGCATCAATGTTTCAGTAACTATAAAAATATTCAGACTTGCGAATTGTCTGACTGATCATCAGATAAAAGAAGTTAGAAAAAGTTTACTTAACTATTAATATAACATAAAATGGGCAAATCTAGATGTTAACACCTGTATTTATAGCTATATTAATAGCTGTATTTCCATAACATTTATGAAAAGAAGTGTTTCTGTACATTGTATTTAGTACAACATATGGTATATTACCTTGAACTAATAATTCTCCACATATTAGTGACTTAATTGCATTTCACTTTCAAATACAACTCTGTTAAAAATAAAATTAAAACATCCTGTCAAATATATCTCATAATTTATTAGTAGTATAATATTTTCACTACATAGTGGTTTAAACTTTCATTCAACAATTATTTAAGATTAACATATGATTTTGAAGAAACTTTTTTCACTAATGTTATAGAAAAATTTGGTTAAAAAGAATCATTTACAACAAATTTTGTGAGCCGATAAAGTTTGATTTTTTAAAAATTATAATATATATATATATGGTATTTTAGGCAATTTTCAAATTTCTCCATTTATCTTTAATATAATTACTTTAGCCTTCAGTATATACTTTACTATACCTTCATTATAATTACTTTATCAAAAAGAAGTAAAAAATATAAATTGAAGGAAATTTTGATTAACTTCAGTTTATTTATCTTAAAACTTTTTCAATAAAATGAATAAATTTCAATTAAATTGTGAAAAAAAACTGCATGTTAATGAAAATTTCTGAAAATTGATTTTATTCTAAAACATTAATAAAAGTTAGCAAGCATATTTAAAAAAAGAAATTAAGGCTAGGTTACATAGCTTTGATGCTTGAAATCATTACAAACAGTATTTTATTTTTTAAATTAAAGGATTATCCATTTTTGTAGTGTTTTAAAAAATCTACCTTTGTGTTATTCTTTAAATAATTTATAAACTCACTGAGACCTACAATCTAATTGTGACAAAATCTGCAACTTATCTGATTTTACAGGCAGTTTTATAATATTTTAAATGAAAATATATGTAAACTTACCACTTGTAAGAGATTAGAAGTATTTTTAAGATGAAATATATTTATCAAAGTATATATTAATATACGTATGTCCTATTTGATTAGTTTACAAAAAAAAGCTGAAAAAAATTATTGTATATAGCATGCATTTTTAAATCAAATAGAAATATTAATTTCACTAATGTTTCTCTAAATGTGATGCCATTTCTTGAATTATTTTTTTGCGTACATTACAGATCTGTAAATACAATTTTTCTATTGACCTTAGTTTTAAATAAATTATGCTTCAAAAAACAAATTTAAGGGAAAATATAGTTAAAATCTGTAAAATTTATAATTTTGCATGGCCATACCTGTGTTAGAATAATTTCACTTATGCTTTTCTTTTATAAATATTTTCTGGCACATCCCGAATTAATGTACAACAGTAATCCATTTCCCTTTATTTTGTATTCCATTTCCCTTTATGGCAACTTTCCATCATCAAAATATCTTGGTGGAACCATTCAGCATGTTCATCACTTACATCTCCGAGGTTGTCAGGAAAAATAATCAGGATGTGACTAGAGGAAATGTATTTTCCTCCAAAAGACATATTATAGCCCATAGCTCTGTATGAAGTAATCAGTGTACTAACAGTATTTTGATAATTGTCGGGATTTTTGTTTGCTAAGAAAATTTTTGCAAACATCATTAACTCTACCTTGATATGGAGAGGGGGTAAAATTTTTTTTTGAGTTCAGTTAAAAGCTCATGAATAATATTTTTCCCATTTGGAGTTAAGTTGTCTTGTTTCTTCCACTCTTTGGTAACATAATGTTTATCCCTAGCTCGGCTGTCCCATTTGCAAAGAAAACACATGTACTTAGTATGCTTAACTACATACTTATCAGAATAGCTATAACTTTCAAATCACCACATTTGTTTCAGCTATGTTTTTTATAATGTATTTTTTCAAGAACGCCTTTCATCACATCGCATATCTCTTTCAAATTAATACCATAAGCGATTGGTATTGAAGGATATTTGTTACTGTTGTGTTATAGAATCACTTTTAAACTATATTTGGACAAATCTATGAAAAGGCGCCAGTTCTCAGGTTTACGAACTTGTCCTAAGTGCAACATATCCTCATCAATATTTGTGCAATAAACCAAATTATTTTCATAAATAAAGTACTGAGAAAGTTCTTTTAATTGGCTTTGAAAGCCTGAAATTTTTGTATTTTTATTTTTTAAGGTAAATTCCAACCTTGCAGTCTTAATCCTAACAGTTCAACTTGATTTTTTGATAAATTTAAATCCGTAATAAAGTAATTTAATTCACCTTTTGATATAAGATGTGGCTTATTGGAAGATAATTCAAAATAAAAATCATTATTGTCTTCTTCAAAACTGCCTAATTTTTCATTGCTGCTTTTGAAACATACTTTAACAGATGGCTCAGGAACTGAAATAATTTCACTTTGAGGTACAGACCTGATTGCAGATTGCAGTGAAGAATATTTTACATTATGTTAAGATTTCTTAGAAATTCTGGACACACTAGTTAAACAAAAGTAACAATCGGTTGCATGATCCTTTGGTTCACGCCAAACCATAGATAGGTACACCAGATGGCAAAGCCTTTATGTCTTTATACCTTTCAGCCATCCTCTTAAATATACAGAACAATTAGTGCATACTATATGAGGAGCTCATGTCTTATCTTGATCACCAATTTTACACTGAAAATAAAAACTATATGCTTTTTTAATGAAATGTGTAATGTTTTTTCTATTTGATTTTTTGATAAACTCACCACATACATAATAAAAGCCATCTGGATGATATTGATTCTGGAACTGAATATAACATTTCTCTAAATTAAAATATCTAGTCAGTCAAAAAATTTGGCTCGTTCCTCCATATGGTCCATCTGAATAGCCACTAGAAAATTGGGAATTTCTAGCTGGTGAACTAAATGGGAAAAAATCACAATCTCATTAATCACCCCACATCTTTCATGATCAGCTCCCTGGATAATATCTAGGGTTGTAACTCAGGAATTTATTCCCACTTAATGATGACTACCTTTGACAGTCAAAGATGGAAGGTCTTTAAGAAAAATTCCACTGTCTGGCAATGACCAGAAAAGGCTGCATTCAGATCTGGTGGGTAGCCACTTGAAAGATAATGTGTATTGGAACATCTGGAATGCCCTCAAAAATAACTTAACAGAAATTAAAACCTAAACAAATAAAATACATCCCAACTCACAACATAAACCCACTTATTGAAACAAGAAAACCAAAAATGGTAACAGATGTACTGGAGCGACAAAATATCTTTCTTTGCCAGACTGCAGGAGATGAGAAACATAGACTAACAACCAATCGAATCTCAAGGATATAGAATCTATAAAAGAATACTGGACAAAAGAGTCATGAAAAACTGATCGCAATTTGTAACAGGAATCATAAATCAGTCTCAAAATAGACCCTATAACAGATTTTAAACCAATATCCCCAAGAATATTAACACTAACTATAAAAACTGCCAATAGATTGTACACAGTAATAAATGCCCATGCCTACACCAAAAATAAGAACAACATTAAAAAAGAAAAAGAAAATGTGGAGAAATTTTGGGGACTTTTAGACCAAACGGTAACAAATATATATAAAAATCGCACAAAAATTCTAATTGGAGACTTTATTACCCAATTGTGCAAAGAAAAACGATATAGAGACATAGGAAAATTGTCTGCCCAAAAAAAAAAAAACTATAAAAATGGAATCAGACTGGTGGAATTCTGCAGAAATCATGTCATGATCTGCAAATCAACATATTTTGTAAGAAAACCTAATAAATTGAAAACATGGAAGCACCCCAACTGGTGAAAGGGTGAATGGCAACTAGATATGTCTGTATGACTGGAAAGTACCACAAAGAAATTTATAAAGTACTCGGAGAAACAGATACAGGGTCAGACCACTACATGGTAAAAATAAAGATTAGATTTACATCCCAAAAGAGTACGAAACCCTACTCTAAGAATGAAAACAAAATAATCTTTGATTCCACAAACTAATTAATAATGAAGAATACAAAGAAAAAACTAAAAACCTTAAAATGACAGATGAACTGGAAGAAATAATCCCACAATTAAAAGAAATAGCTCAAGAGGTAGCCCCAAAGAACCCGAGGAAAAAACATCAGTAGTGGAACAAGAAATGTGACAAAAAGTTGAAGATCGACATCAAGGCTGGATTAAACACCAGAACTGGAAAATAGAACAATCAAACCAAGAAAGGAAAGTATACCTTATTCAACAAAGGAAAGTAACACAAAAAATAATTAGAAGGGTAAAGCGACAATATCAAAAAGACATAATTTTGAAAATAGAAGAAGGCAACCAGAAAAACAAATTCTAGAGATTACTTCCAAACTTTTAACAAAAGACTGCATTAATATAATCCCCCCCATGTTAATGCTAAAAGATAGAAATGGAAAGATGGCCCATAACAATAATGAAAATGTAAAAATTTTAGTAGAAGTATTCAACAGACTTTTAAACTGTGAAGAATCTAAAGAAGTCCTACAAATTAATACAGAAACTCCAATAAAAACTCCCCCAGAGAATGTAAACCCTCCAACAGTCCAAGAAGTCTACATAACCCTCAAAGAATTGAAAAATTACAAAGCCTGTAGAGAAGATCAAACATTTGTAGAACTTTGGAAGTATGCTGCCGACTTAGTCAAGATATCACTCCATCAAACTCTGTAAAAATTTGGACCAAAGAAGAGCTATCAAAATACTGGATAATTGCAATCATCCACCTACTACATAAGAAAGGGAGAAAATCCAACCCTGACAATTACCAGGTAATTCTCTCCTAGACTTCACATATAAAGTTCTGTCAAGGATAATTTACAACAGGTGCAAAAACCATATAGAATAAGAACTAGGAGAACATCGGAGGTTTTAGGACCTGGAGAAGTCTGGATTTTTTTTTGGATTTTGGGCTATTTTGGAACTTTTGGTTCAGACAACTTCAATCAAAAGAGGGGAGGAGCACAACAAATTGTTGCAGCAGTCCTAAATCTAAAATTTCAATATTCTATGACTAATCGTTTTTGAGTTATGCAAGGTTTGTATGTGAAGATGTCATCAAAATTGATTCAGAGATGGTCAAAATGAATATTTCTGTTGAAATCTGAAATTTTTCACAATTACAGTACTTCCTTGTACGAAGTACAAGGAATTAAAACCTTGTAAAGTAAGTAAAGCAACTAGTGTGAAAGTTAATAATAATAATAACAATAATTATATTAAACAATCTGTAATTCTTGTGGATAGCATGACAGTGATTGTTGCAAATTAAAAAAGGAATTAATTTCAATTTTTATTAAGTTTAAATTAAACAGTTTGTTAAATGTATTAATTAGTGGAAATAAAAACTTTAAATTAGCTCAGGGAAAACAATCATTTACTAATTTTTGAATACTAATGGATATTGAGGAGGATAAACATTAAAACATATTTTTCATCTGAATACAACACTAAGTTAGTCCTTTTGACTTATAAAACTCTCATATGCTTATAAGAACGAGGTAAATTACATAATTAAAAATGAAATAAACCTCGTAAGTGTAACACAATAAATAGCCTTAAAAATAAAAATTTGGAATAGGTAAAAATAAATTTAATTTCAGCTTAAATTAATTATCACAACATATCAAACACTGATCTTATGTAACATCTGGCAGAAATATTTTATATGGAAGAATATTGTTGGTGATCGAATAAAATAAACTCCTCCATAATTCAGATGCCAAAAAAATTTTTTTTTTTGAAAAAAAAAAATTTTTGAGGCTGAGTTTGAAGTAAAAACTTGTTTTAGGATATGTTACTTAAACCAAACAGTCTTACAAACAGAGGTATGCAATTTAATTTCACTCAAATCATTTTAACAAGTAAATGAATATTGTGATAATAAATAAAACAGAAAACAGGGTTAGTAGATGCTACAAGTACTAGAATTTGCATGATAATTATGCTTCTAAATACTTATACATCAATTAGGCTCTCTCTTTATCTGTTTAGCCTCCGGAACTACCGTAAGGTATCAGGAGGAGGTATTCAGGGGATGATATGTACGAGGGATATTTCGAAAGTAAGGTCACAATAAATATTAAAAAGTGAATTTATTTATGAAACTTACATAGAATGTTATATAGGTATATAACTATTTTTCAACGTAGTCGCCATTCAGTTCTTTACATTTAGTGAGCCGTGGAATCAATTTTTCTATACCCTTGTTGAAGTCGTCTGCCACCAACTCCCTCGACCATTCGTAAACCGCGTCTTTAACCTCCAAATCGGACGAAAATCGTTTTCCACTGAGATGCTCCTTTAGACGAGTGAAAAGGAAGAAATCAGATTGTGCAAGGTCAGGACTATGGGATGGATGGTTTAAAACATCCCAATTAAAAGATGCCAAAAGGTCAACTGTTTTTCTCGCTGTGTGAAGTCGAGCATTGTCGTGCAAAAGACAAACACCTTTTGTTAGCTGTTTTGAATGGCTCGACGAAGTCTGAAGTGTCTCACAGTATCGATCGACATTAATTGATTCTCCTCTTGGCAAAAAATCGATAAGCAATATTCCTTTGCGGTCCCAAAACACCATTGCCATGACTTTTTTTCACTTTGCTGTTTTGAATTTTTTTGCAGCAGGGGAACCATTATGCCGTCACTGCATTGAATGACTTGCTCTCAGGTCTGTCGTGAGCAACCCATGTTTCGTCCCCTGTCACAATAGAGTCAATAAAACTTTCTCCTTCTTCTTCATAATGTCGAGGAACTCACTTGCCGAACGAACTCGGTTTGCTTTGTTTCGTCGGTTAGCATTTTCGGTACCCAACGGGCGCACAGCTTCCGAAATTTTAAATGATCTGATTGTTTCATACAGCACAGTACGGCTGACTTCCGGATAAATTTCATGGAGCTCATCCACCGTCAAACTGCGGTCATTCCGAATCAACTTTTTGAACACTCATCTGTCACTATCGAAGGTCTCCCGCTCCGTTTTTCGACGTGAACATTTGTTCGGCCACTTTTTCACGCGACATGACGCTACCGTAAGCAGCAAAAAATTCACGATATACATCCGCGGGTTTCTGGTTTTTAACAATAAAATGGTAGCGGATGAGGCCTTTCATTTCGCACTTGGCGGGATTAGGAATGATAGCGTCCATTTAGGAACGTGACTGCGACGATGTCGGTCAAGCTACGGGCCTGTTTCACCACTAATTCTTTCGCTTGGGAACCCGCCTACAGTGCAGGAGGGTAAACTTTGTAAAAACTAATTTCCCTAGCGCTCCAAGCGTCTTGTGACCATACTTTCCGAATATACCTAGTATTAATGTGAATGTAGTGTAGTCTTGTACAATCTCAGGTCCACCACTTCTGAGAAGTGTGGTTAAGTGAAACCCAACCACCAAAGAACATCGGTATCCACGATACCGATACATCAATTAGGCTAGAACAAATTAAAGTTTCATTAGGTGAATTAATTATTCCTAGATATAATAGTGTTCACGAGCCCTGGTTAAAAGCTGAACAAATTTCTTTTCAAGATTTGGATCATAAATTAGCATTTTTCATGGAATGCCTCATGTAATAATTTACAAAAAATTGACAAGTATTATTAGAAAAAAAATTATGTAAGGCAGACTTCATTAGATGTACTGATAGTTCTAAGTTGATAATTTTGTTAGAAACTGTTGTTTAAGTAAAATATTTGACCTTAAAATCAATGAAACTTATGTATGATCATAATACAATATTTAGATACATATTTTCATTAAATAACTTAGTTTAAAGCTATTTTAAAACAACTCATCCTATATGGAGGGATGGAGCTAAATTAGTATAAAAAAA
Organism: Zanna intricata; assembly: GCA_010016005.3. Taxonomy (NCBI): domain Eukaryota; kingdom Metazoa; phylum Arthropoda; class Insecta; order Hemiptera; family Fulgoridae; genus Zanna; species Zanna intricata. The sequence continues at coordinate 4,312 of JAAAKQ030139254.1, read as the reverse complement.
AGATTGTCAAAATGAAAAAAACATTGAAAAAATCATTTAATACATCTTTAAGTCATTTATTATAATAGAGAATTGTTAATGGATGGGGTTATTCTTGTTATGATTTATTTTTATTTTGTTATCAAAATGTATGTTATTTCCTAAAATAATAAGCCTTTTAATTTTGAACAAAATTACATTCAATTTTTTAAAATTTGTTAACAAATAGCTGAGTTATGGCAGAAAATTCATGTTGTAATTGTGTGTCCGTTTTATGTCTCCACTTTATGTTCAATTTGATGAAATATTATTGTTATAGTTGATTGTATTATTGTATAGTTATATTTGATTGTTTGATGTAATATTATTGTTTTTATTTATTGCTAATTCTATTATTGTAAATTTGTATCAAATTAAGTAATAATTTTTTTTCAATAATAACCTAATAATTAAAAAAATAAAATAACTACTTGTGATAATCTTATATTAATTGTAGAACATTAGGTTTACTTTTCTTTTTTTTAAGATAAACTGTTAACAATTGTTAAAAGTTGTAAGAGGTGTTCGAAGTGTCCAGCATTAGAAAATACACAAGTCTCCAGTCTTTTTCCGAGAGATTGTCTCAACTGTTCAAAACTTCCAGGAGTAAATTACTAATTTCTTGAAATCCATATTTGATTCTTTGTTGAAGATTCTCAATGTTGAGTACTGAAATTGAATAAACAATATGTTTCAAATGATCGTAGGTAGAAGTCAAGAGGGTTTAAGTTTGGTGATCGGGCGTGCCAAGGCATTGGCCCTCTGTAACCTATCCATTTTTCACTGAAAGTTCATGCAGGAAATCTGATACCAACTGATTGAAATGTGCTAGAGCTCCATCATGGTGAAACCACATATTTCTTCCTAAGTGTAGAGGTAGGCCTTCCAAAAAATATGGAAAATTTTTAGTCAAATGAGCAAGATAATTTTCTCCATTAAAATTATTTGGTAGAATGACAGGATCCAGAAAATAGTCATTATAAATACCTGCCCATATGTTCAAGGAAAATCTTTATTGGTGGCTACTTTGGAAGGTATCATGAAGATTCTCGTCACTCCAGATATGCTGGTTGTGATAGTTTTGAACACCATTACTGTTGAAAGAAGGTTCTTCTTTACATTAATATGATCAGCAGTAGTAATTGCTGTGAAAAAGTGAAAAATTAATATCAGTTGTTTTATTATTATTTAATATTAAATTATATTGTAGAAAATTATTTCATAATTTGATACTAAATTACAATACTAGAATCAACAATAAATAAAAACAATTAATATTTAATAAAATTGAACTTGAGTGGACATGAAATTGAACATGAAAATAGACACAAAATTACAACATCAATTTTCTGCCATAACTCGGCTATTTTTTAACCAATTTAAAAAAAATGAAATGTCATTTAATTCAAAATAAAAGGCTTAATATTTTAGCAGTAACATACATTTTGATAAAAGTTATATTTGTGGAAATATTATAGATTGAAAAATAAACATGGCTACAATTTTGTAATTTGTGAAGATATTCCTGATTTTTTTGCTAATTTTAGAACTTTATTATCAAGATGCTTACCAGATATATAATGTGATTCCTGTATCAAACTTGAGATAAAAATTTTTATATAAAAATAACAAAATGGCAGACAGGGAGAACAAAGGAGAAAATGCCATTTTTCCAAAGGATATTTTTTGTATATGTGAAACTTTTTATTATTGGTATTTTAATTCATTTTTAAACCTTACGATTTAATGATCATGTAGTAACGTCATTCTTTGATTCATCGTCATTGTCAAATCTTTGTAATGCAAGCCACTGTTTAAAGTGAAGATAAAGAAAGTAATCGCTGGGAGTTAAGTCAGTTCTGTAGGGTGATGATTATTTTCCAACAAAATTTTTTGCTGGGTCTCTCTCTCTCCCCCTCCCTCCCTCACTCCCTCTCTCTCTCTCTCTCTGAATTGGGTGGGGGAGGGGTGCACATTAAGTGTGTATGTTTATATATTTGCACTTTATTCCTTGACCAGCTTATAGTCTAATAAAATATATTATTACATATTTAGGTAACTAAAAATATTAGAATTCTACATATATATGTATAGAGAGAGAGGGAGGGAGAGAGAATGTTTTTAAAGTAGGTAGCTTGTGGTTAATTTTTGGGAATAAAAGATTTTAATCTATTCATTCTCTAAGGTTCTTCTTTAATGAGAAAAATGGAGTTTCCACTACTTAATATATTTCTTATTTCAATTGCTTGAGCTGTGCGTTCAAGATGCATATGTCAATTTATTAAAAAGGGCAACTCTTCCATTGAAAAAATTTGTTTCTCTTCTGTCTTTTTTATATATGTCCAGTTTAAACTTATTTCTCTTATTGTTAATGTATACATTCATTTTTTACTGATACTTCCCAATATTTATCTCTTATAGATGATTCTCAGTCAGTCTTTAATTCGTTTAAATGTGGGTTTCAAAACTTTTTCTGATCCCTGTCCAAAACAGGTGCAATTGCTTTTTTAAGAGTAATGTTATTTCCTTAATGATTACAATTTAAGCTTAATCCCTGTTGCTTGACTTCTTTATTCCCATTGTTCCCAATTCTCTTTAAAGTCAAAATATCTCTTAATCAATTGAATATCATCTGGAGTTTTTGTTTATTTAACAGTAAATAATTCTGTTTGAATAACTATTGTTTAACAGTAATATGTAAAACAAAAATGTATGTTGTTTTCCTTTACATTTTATTAATATACATTAATTTATATTAATGCCGGCCTCCGTGGCGCGAGTGGTAGCGTCTCGGCCTTTCATCCCGGAGGTCCCGGGTTCGAATCCCGGTAAGGCATGGCATTTTTCACACATGCTACAATTCATTCATCTCATCCTCTGATGATGTAACCTTAACGGTGATTCTGGAGGTAAAAAAAAAAAAATTATAACATACATTTTATGAATATGTACAAAAAAATAAGCATGTTGAAAACAGCATTTCTGCTAACTCAAAATATACTTATATGATATTCATAGATTCTTGTAATCAACTGAAATTCCTTGTATATTTCAGATGTATTTATATTGTTGAGGAGTTCTGTGATGGTAGTGATTTATCTAAATTCATACAGAAACGTCAGAAAGTTCCTGAAAATATTGTACAGATATTTTTACAGCAGTTAGCTATGGGATTAAACTACCTTAGAAGTCATAACATTAGTCACCTGGATCTAAAACCTGCAAATTTATTACTTGTCACAAAGCCTCAGTTGACATTAAAAATTGGAGGTGAGTGGATGTGGGAGCAGAGAAGCATGTTATGAATTAATGAACAAAATTAAATAAACATAGTGCTGGGATCAATTATTTTAAGACACAAACATTTTACATTTAATAAATATCTAGTCATTAATCAGTTATATTTTAAGAGGAAGAAGTACTGTTTACTTAGATCTAGTACATAATAAAAGCTAATTAACCAGCTGTGTGTTATTTTTAAAAAAGCTCCTATTAACCTTTAATTTAAGTTAGATAAAAGTCATTGAATTTTAGTTTTACATTGTTTAATGTTTTCTTGATTATAATTGTATGGTGCTGTTAGTGCATTATTGACAGGTCAAGTGTAATATGCTACAGCCTGCATACTATGGCTTGTCAAAATTTACTCTAGATGTACATGTGTACACCCTAAAAGTAAATTTTTCTAATACTCTTTTTTTTTTTTTATTTTATATATACATAAAACATCTGGTATATATTTGGTTACCTTGGTGGTTGCATATTTTAGAGCCAGCCACAGCTGTACCTTCTCAGAGCTTTGATAAATAACGTTCTCTTAAAATATTTTTATGAAATTTAACCAATTCTTAGTTTAATTTTTAATGAATATCTCATTCTTTAAAAATCAAAGAATAAGCTGCTTAGCAGTGTGCTCCTTTTCACAAAAGAAGAGGGTGGCAACGAGTTTTAATTTTATTTAGGTGGCCCATAATTTTTTATCTATTTTAATTTTATTTTTAACAGTTCTATAATTGTAGGATGCTTGTAAAGCAGTAGTCTATAATTATTTTTTAATTTGTCTCCTAACTATATTTTGAGGTATAGACAATTTAGTGCATGGTCTGGATAATTTAGGCTTTGTTCTGCATACATTTTTAGGTTTAGGAATGAATTTATATATCAACTAAAGCAAACACTTTTGAGTACATAATGTCATTGGTTTTTTGAACATTTTAAAACCAAGTCGACAACAATTGTTAATGTCTATATGCCTACAAGTGCCCATGATGATAATGAGGTGGAGTGTGTATAC
>JAAAKQ030139243.1:0-13277 GCA_010016005.3 Zanna intricata | reverse complement strand
TTGTAGCGTGTGTTGAAAAATGCCATGCCTGACCGGGATTCGAACCCGGGACCTCCGGATGAAAAGCCGAGACGCTATAAATCTATGTATTATCAACACTTGGGACATATTGTGTCATTTACAACCGTAATAAATCTAAAAGCATGTTTTGAATACTTATGAAAAATATTTAATAAAACTGGAAGTAAACTATTAAAAATAAAATATCGTTGAACAAAGATTTTATCTTTATTAAGCAAATAAATCATATTTTATAATTATCATACTTAATTAACATCAGTTGAATTGGTTGAACTTGTTCTTACAGAATTCCTGGATATCTGGTTCAATATTGGGAGACTTCACTCAAAGATCGGTACTTATATTAAGATATTTCTGTATTTCTGTTTTTTTTTTTTACTTGAAGGAACTTTGAAAATCTTTTCTCACAAATATAGGTTGCCGAAAATATTGCATGATGATTTTCAATACTGTTTCAGATAATTCAGTAAATTTAAATCTAACTGAAGGTGGAACTAAGATTACGGAATTGAATTCCACGTCCGTTGTCATTTGAAAGCTCAATTATAACTGTTATCTTTTCGATAACGAATTTTTTTTCAGTGATTGTAAGACTGAAATGATAAAACTTTAATTTTAAGTTTATCTGTGGACTACCCATTCCATCATCGCTAATTACGTGTTAAGAAATGCTGTTAGAGGTAATTGCAATTTGTTTAGGGTTACCGCCGGGCTGGTCAAATGATGTTCGCCATTCATAGGGTTTACTCTCTTTCTCCATACTTAGAGCTATAAAAATGCATACTTTGTTTTTTTAATGAAATATGTGTATTCAATTATTTATATGTTGCTCATGGGGTGTTAGAGGATTTCAGCGTAGCCTTTGTGATGGCCGCCTCTAATAACTTGAAATATAACAACGTCTCAAGTATTTTGTGTGCGTGCGTGTGTGTGTATATGTGTATGTGAAAGAGAGACTAAGACAGTTGAGTAACTTTTCAGAAACCAATTTACTAGTAGTTAACTAATTTATAGAACTGAATGACTATAGAAGGGCACCAACAATCATGATCTCTTGTCATTTGTATTCGTAATTACTTTAATTTGAGACACAAGGAAAGAGATATTTACCTATACTTTTATAGCGTAATATCTAAAAAAATAAATGAAAATATGTGAAAGCTGGTACAATGAAAGTTGGTGCGTCAAAAAAAAAAACCTGAAATAAAATTTGTAATTTTTGGATTTCTTGAATTAAATTTCAGTTTTATAATTTTTTTGCGTAGTTAGAAGAAGCTATACGAATTTTCTTCGATTTTTAGGGCTGATAATGTAAAAAAAAAAAAAATGGAGGAGATCTCTTTCGCAGATTTTTTTTTATTTTGGCAACTTGAAAATCTAAAAAAAAAAAAAAAATTAATTTATTGAACATTCACGATAAAAAACAAAATTGAAACATTTTTTCGAAAATGATTTATTTTCAGAATTTTTATTTTTACCACAAGGGTATTTTTAATTAAAATTTATTCAAATAAAAACAATTATACGAGAACTAAAGATAAATAAACAAAAAGAAGACCGATTTTCATAAAATTGAGTTTCAATATATTTTTTTAAATTTTAATGCAAGAGTTACTTTATGTGTCTTTCAAATAAATAACTCCAGAATTAGATTTATAGTGTCATTTTTAAAAATTTATTTAATTTTATAAATTTTATTTTATTTCCTTTTAACCTCAATAACTTTAGATTTCAAAAATATAAAATCGAAAATCTGAATCTTCTTGGTATTTAAATCTTTCTGGATTATATTGACAGATTTTAATGTATGGCTTTTGCAGTATTCTCTATGTAAATTTCTATATGACATCAATTTTAGCTGCTCTTCTGATCTACAATTTCAGCACTAGAATTTTATATTATTATTTTTTAATATTTTATTTTTTATAACAGAAATTATCACATGTATTATTTGTTGTGAGTAGATAATCTTTCTAATGTTCCTAATATTTCATTTTGTCAAAATTGTTCATAAAAAAAAACATGTACATTCTGACATAATTATAAAATTCCGTCGATACGCTGCATTAATAAAATTTCAAAAAAACACTACTTTAAAGCATGCTGCTTTGAAGGTTTCAGGAAACAACATCCTTACAAAAGTATAAAGTTTTCTACTGAATTTATTTGTAATTAGTTTATTAAATAGATAATAAATTTTGAATATAATTTATTATAAAAATTTAATTAATTAAAACTACCAATTGTAGTTAATTAATAGATTAAATTTTTTTGGAAAAATGTTACGGTTTTTGTTTTAGATAATACATCATTTATACAATTAAGTTAAAAATTATTAAAAATAGAATAGAAAAAATATTTAGTCAGTAATTAAATTTAATAAATCAAGATATTCAACGTATTACATTACCATACAATTAGGATTTGTAGTAATCCTCTCTAGTATGGATTTACTACAATAGAAGTATAGATAAATCTGTATCTATACAACCGATGTTCAGATGATAGATGTACAAGAATCGTACATGGTGATTTTAACTAATTTTTGATGATGAATTCAAAAATTATCAGAATTTGTTTAATGACGACACATTTTTTTTTTTTTAGATACATACGATTTATTTATCAGTGAATGCATAATTACTGTGATATCATTACTTTGGCAAAATTATTATTTATGTGTATTCATTTAAAATTTGTTTAAATCAAATAAATTTTTATTTATTCAAACACAGATAAATTTAACTACATTAATGCAATTTTCAGGTAACAGTTTTTAAAAGTCTAAATCATTGGAGATGTCTTTAAATAACAGTTATTAAGAGTTAAATCCCTGGAATTGTCTTATCTTTAATTTTTAAAATGTTGACAAACATTTTCGCTTGCACGATGTTTGATAAGTTTCTCTGAACAAAAATAAACAATAGTTACCTATCATTCCAGAATCTCATCTTCCTTTGTACCGATGCTCCATGGTCAGAATATCCTGATGGAAACGCTCTTCTTGCTCATCGCTGACAGAGCCCAAGTTTTCGGTAAAAACGTTTAGGTGGGAATGTAGGAAATGAAATTTCAATGACATCCTGCATCCTAAACGTCTGTAGTTCTTTAACAGCTTATCAATAAAAAAAACATAGTTTTAATTTTTTCTGTCGCCTAAAAAATCATCAACAACGCCTTTGAAGGACTTCAATGCAGCTAGTTCACAATGGCTAAGTTTATCATCAAACGTTGAGTTCTTAAGCAGTTTCTTGATTTACAGACCGAAAAATGTACCCTCCTACAGCTTACTATCGCTCAATATAGATAGACGTATTTTTAAACGATTAAATCCTAATCCATCTTTGTCTAGTGCGTTTAAAACATTTTCATGAGTCGAGTTTTATGGGAAGTGGCGGCAGTATGATTTTAACACTCTCAATTAATGATAAACGCTTTACATTTTTTCACAAAGTTCCACAAAGTTCTGCCGCAACGGCCAGTTCTTTACTTAGTAATGACTTTTTTATCCCGACTATCACAAAAAAAATTTGTAAACCCACTTTGTAAACCAGGAAGTAATGCAACAATTTTCAGATCACTGCAAACTTGCCACATATGATCTTTGTATTTTATTACTTCTAATATTGATGCCATATTTACATAGGTTTTGTCATGTCGATTGCATGAGCTAATGGAATGGATGGCTGTTTGTTAACATTATGCAATAAATCTTCTTTCTTGTTAACTTTAAAAGATCCAATGAAAAGACGCCATTCCTCAGGAATATGCTGAATTCCAAGCTCTTTCATCAGGCTATCGATATCAGTACAAACGCACAATGATTCTTTCAGAGTGAAAAAAGTGGAAAGAGTTTTATTTCATGTTTTAAATATAGTAACTTTTGTTTTTTCCGCGAAAAGATTTCACTATTTCAATCTAGACCCAGAAGTACAGTTTGCTTTGATAACCTTAAATAGTGAATTAAATCATTAAGTTCAGGTTATTGAATAAACGAGGAGATTTCTTATCAGATGCAGGAAGAAATTCTTTAACATCTTCTACATTATCTGCTTCATCTTTTGTTCTTCTAGCAATGTTGTTATTAGATGGTGGTACAGCCCCAGGTAACTCCTGTCCCTGTGGCATCGGCTTTAGAACTAGGATACATCCGCAAATTTTATGAACTTTCTATTTTTGAATGAAAATCCAAATATATTTGTCATATAAAAGTAGCAGTTGGTGAAATGGTCCTTAGGTTCACTTAAAACCATCGGTACAGCGGACGGCATGGTTCCTCGTTTCCCCTTCAACCATTTATTTAGAGTTACTGAGCAGTTAACATTTTAATACGTTAATACTGATATGCAGATAACATGAGGCTCCTAGATTTTATGTTGGTCCCCGAGTGTACGATCCAAATAAGTGTGTAAGCTATTTTTATCAAATCAGAAATAGTATTTCTTTGAGATTTAGGCGTAAATTTACCACAGACATAAAAATTATCTGCATGATTTTAACATCCACAAACTTTTGCAGAAGCAATGTTGTAGCAAATAAAAACGAAAATAATCACTTTAGTATTACAAAGAATTGATGAAAATATAGCAAAACACTAATAACTCTGTGAAACACAACACACAATATAGATAAGAGAATAAGATTTTAAGCTCTGTAGCAGGCAACAACATATGTCTGTATGATGTTATCATTAGACATCTGTTCTGTATTTATTTTTTCTTTATTAAGCATGTACAGACACTGTTTAAAAGTAAAAAAAAAAAATTATTTATTTTAGTAGAAATAAAACTGTTTAAAAGTTGATCAGAATTATCTTATTATAAAAAGTTTTTACAAGTTTACGATCTACATAAAACCTTTACGTGGTAACACAATTTAAATAGCATATTTGAAATCAGCATCCAAATATTACAATGAGAAAAGTTCTGTAACATTGTTAGATATACATTTTGTGGTGACTAGTGATAATTGAAAATTGTAGGAAAAGTTTCCAAAAAAAATATTATTCCCGGACGGGACTCTGGATTTTGTTCTAAAAACGTTAGTTTGAATACTGTGTCGAATATCAGATCAGCCATCTTGCGAGATCAATCCATTAGTGGTTAAATCAGAATAGACAGAAACTGTAATAATTTGTGTATGAGAAAGTAGAAATTAATATATATAAAATATCTCTTTTTATATCAAATTAGTTTAAGGAGGAAGAATTTATTTCTTTACCTTCTAGTTTTAAAATTTCTTTAACTGACCGTCAGTGAATAATGTACGGAGAAATTCTGAACTTTGAACGTCTTACACGCGAACTATTCCGGTTGTTCGTTATTCTAAATGCACTTTTGATTATATCATTCGAATAAAAACTTACATGTTGGTTTCACATAGAATTACTTTCTTATTTTACTGCGATAGAGAGTTTGCATATCCCCGATAGCACACTGTACTATTGTTCGCTCTTTCCTTATTGCAATTATCTTATTAGCACGATTCTAACAAGCCGATTCCGGTTTTATCTTTTCCTTATTTACTTAAATAATTTTTATTATTTATTTATTTAATTTTATTATTATATTTTTTATCTTGGTTTATCTATTGGTGTTTCAGAATGGCCGCAAATAAAATTAACAACAAGAGTACGGTAAGAAATGATGAAATTCCAAAACCGAATTATACACCTCCTAAGCTCCCAGAAGAATTGAAGAGTTTACCCGATCGTATTTCTGAAACTCTAGTCGGGAAAACTATTTTAATAACTGGAGGTTCAGGATTTTTAGGAAAAGTATTACTTGAAAAAATTCTACGTAAATGTCCAGGTGTCAATAAAATTTATCTTCTTATGAGACCTAAGAAAGGAAAAGAACCGAAGCAAAGATTGGAGGAACTCTTTTCTTCTCCGGTAAGTAAATATGTTTATTATTAATTTCAATCATACTAATTAATTATTTTTGTGACCAAAGATAATAATAACAATAACTTAATAATTAATTGATTTATATGAATGTGATTTAGAAATAGTTTCGTTCTTCCTCAAAGAATTTCTATCGGATTATTAGTTTTCATTGTTGGCATTTGTAATTTTGTTTTTGATTTTTTATGGTTTTAGTTTTTTTTATTGTTCGTATTTTTCCTTAATTTGTTAAAATTGACAATGAACTACAAAAAAATATTAATTTCTTGTTGCCGAATTACACGGAGATAGGACTATTGTCTAACTGGTTTGGAAGAAGTAGGTATAATTATTTTTTTTTTTAGGAATAAAACGCTTTCTTTTTTTTTTTTTTTTGATTGTACGTTATTGTAACCAGTGCCCGGGGAGGTGTATTGAAATACCAGAAAACCAGAATCTGGTTTGAATACCAGATTTGTTTCGATAGGTTGTGCATTTATTATTAGAAATATCACAATTTTTTTTTTTTATCAGAAGTTATTTATATCGTATTAATTTCACCAAGCTTATTATTTTTTTTTTCAATTAAAGTAATCTTTATATCAAATCATTAAAAAAAAATATTTATTGATAAAAAGTACAATTATAGTAAACCTGGTCACAGAGTAACTCAAATACGGCGAAATTTAAATAAACCTAAAAACTTAAAATCCGTTTTATTTAATTGGAGTATAAAAATATGCTTATAAGTAAAATTTAGCAACTTGTTTGATGTATCTAGTAAAGAGAAAAATTATGTTTCTGTGTTTATACCTGAGATAGCTTAGATGGTTTATTTGTAGCCTAGATAGATATTTACGTGTTATAAGATGTTTCTAATAGTTTTTCAACACTTCATCATCACTTGATTTACCCAGCATTTAAAAAAAATAACACTCAAAATAATTTTTAATTGTCTGGTATCATAAATCCAGAGCTATGCTGCAAAAAAGAAAGTATGGTAATCATTTAAAAAACTAGCTATCGAAATTTTTGCGTTACTTGACTTTCATATTCCAGGGACCTTAAAAAAAAAAAAAAATAAATAAATTGAGGCTAATGTTCATACGTGTACGTGTGTTGGCGTGTTTGAAGTTTAATAACTTTTGACTGGGTAAACCGATTTTGATCAAATTTGGCAGATAGACTCGTGTGTATATGGCAAATTGTTGATGATATTGGGGTCATTATCTCCAGGAGATGGGGAAGATAGTTTCTTTGGAATCAATTTTCTCAAAATATTGAAAATATAACCCCACATTATATTAAACTCAGGACATGCGTACAAGCATATCTTACCATTTTTATAAAAAAAAAAAAAAAAAAAAACAATGCCCCCAAATTCTTCCTCTTTCCCAAAACTCGAAAAAAATTACCTTTTTATTTATTGCATATTCTTTAAAAGATTTTTTTTTATGTCTTCCTAAGCATAGTAGTAGTAGTAGTAGTAGTGCAAGTGGCCACCCTCAAAAACAACTTTTATGACAATATCGGAGCTGGCGAAGCCGATCACAGTTTAAAAATATCGAATTTTTAAACTCTTTTCTTGTATAAATGTTTTTCCACTACATAAGAGTATACAAACAATGCCAGGAAAGTATAAAACTTTGTCAGCTTTTTTTTTTATAATAATATTTCGTTCATCTTTCAGATATCGCAGTGAAGTAGCTATGTTTATCAGTAAGTTTTTCTTCTTAAATTCTTATTAAGAATTAATCAGATTAATTAATTAATAATTAATTTCTTATTAGGAAATTTGTAAGCCTTAAAGATTTCTTAATAAGAAATGATCTCTACCTTCCACAGCATTTTAATGTTTGCTTATAACTTGGCCGCAGCCTAATTTAGAATAGGGTCTTTATTTTATAGACTATACGAACTTAATTTTATGTAAAGATATTTAATGACAAAAAAAAAACTTGGACTAATTTGTCAAAAAAAAAATTTGGTAAAGATTCTAAGCTAGTTTATCTTGACTTAATTTGGTTTTTTAAGCTTTTGGGACCATAAAATTTTTAATAGCCGTAAAATTACAGAAATGAATGGCCTTTAGGAAAACAATGTATGCATTTTACAGGAAAAAATATTATATATTCAAAAAAAAGTAGATATTTTTTTTACACTTGATTCTACCTAAATTAAAATAAATTAATTAAAAAATTAAAAATGTAAATAAAAATGTTTGTTAATCTAATTTTCTTAGAGAAAAACTATTTATAATTTGTGTAAATAATTGTAGTTCAACCAGTATTGACTGTTTTTTTTTTGTTCATGCGTTCATTAAGTTTATATGATTTTTCACTTATTGTTTGATTATAGACAGATTCATGAGAAATCATTGAAGTGATTAGATAAGTGGTATACTAGTATTAGGAGAGTAATGGATTTACATAATGGGTTTCGGGCACGTTTAAAACATCATTATAGCTATGTTAACAAGAAGATTCCTTCAACAGTACTAATTTTTGTTGCTAAAATAAAAAATAAATAAAATTATATATATTAAAAATTTTTTATTACTGCACAACTTTTAAAATATTCTATGTAGAAAAACAAGTAAGAGATTTTTTTTTTATTAAAGGCTAGTGATTGAAATTACTGATTATTTATTTATCTATTTTACAATACAACTTATGAAGGCTATACACCGTTCTGTTGCACTTTCTCCATGTTTCTTTCCTCAACTTCAGATACTTATATCACTGGATATTTTAACTAGCTTCAAGTTAACTCATTAAATAGCCTAATAAAAATACTATTAATGTTGATTTTACAGTTAAAACTGTTTGCCAAACAGTCAGAAAAAATATAGTAAATTTTCAACAACAATAAAACCTTTAACGTCAATAAGTTAAGCAAATATGTCTGTTTACAAACGCGCACACACACACACACACACACACACACACACACACACACACACACACATATATATATATATATCTTTAATTTAGTTTAAATCATCTATGAAACAATAACCGGAGATTCGTAGCTACTTTTGTAGATATTTGTATAGGAGCGAAATATTTGAATAAATCATTCAGCTTTCACTTAGAACAGCGTAATTAATTATTTTACAAACAGCTGTCACATTTTATAAAAGTTGCAAAACATCTGTTATCTTAAGAAAATAACAGTTGTTAATATTTTTCTCATTGACTATAATCGATCGGATGTTTAGATAATTTCATTGCCATTTAGTTTTTATCACTACTGTCCGGTCTGGTACTGTAGAACCCCGCTTCTATTTCATTGCATAGTTACTTTTGTATATATTAGAGTTGCCAACAAAACGAGTTGAAATGACGCAAATACGTGATAGAATCTAAATTTAAATTTTGGAGAGGAGAAAGGAGCAGTTTTTGGATGAAAAACGAAATTTTTAGATGGTGTTGAAGGTTTTTTCATGTAAGATTTACTTTTCTTTTGACTGTTAATATCCTAAAATTCCAAAAACTGTCAAAATAGTCCTGAGTGTTAATTCCGTTTCCTTTTTTTTAAATCTGTTACTTTTCTAAAATACTATATTTTCTAGAGCAGAGGGTTGCTATAGTTGGGAACTACGTGCGTGTAGGACACATTTGAAAATACATGAGTATTTCCTTACTATCTTTAATTTTTTAGTTCTGATTGCATTATAAGGCTCCCATATTTTAGTCGCAACTGTTAATCAGGTTTTAGATCTTTTCAAACTACGGCGCGTCTATCTCAATATGATTGGTCTGGCACAAAAGATAAGACTGGTCAAGAAGCCTACGAATATTATAGTTCTTTTCGCTATAATAAGCCTATGAAATTCGCTGGTGTCAGACGGTCTTATAAGGGTATATTAAATACCCTTATATAAATATGAGGTAACGGAATCCTACTTATTAGGCTCTCGGTTAAACTGGACTAGGTTAACCTCTCTGTTTTTAAACTCTTTGAGTTTATCAAGTCCCATATTGTAACATTTAAATGATGTGATTTTTATTGAAAAAGAAACCGATACAGTACGAGTATATTTATAAGTTAAAAATTGTAATTTTCTTTTTTGTTCGAAATAAATTATTCTGTGGTGTAGAGTATTTTGATTTACCGAAGATCTTTTATCTCCTAGTTACAATTTCTTAAAATGACCCAAAATTTGTGTAAAACGGAATAAAAAACCTTTCAAAGAAATAATAATTTCTGGTACATCTATTTATTTTCATGAGATAAAGGAATTTGGCCAATTAAAAGATGAACTTAACTTATTTTTCCGTTTCTGATCAGTTTCAAATCATAAAATAAATAAATTTTTTATTCTTAAATTAAAAATAATAATGTAATGAAATATTAACAATTTTTATAAGCGTTTTCCGTAATTTGTCTGTTATTTTAAGTATATTTTTGTGACATAAAAAGATGCATAGTTTTTTATAACAGTTTAAGTGGTAATTTATAAAAATGTGCCAAAAACAGTACAGGAACAATAAAATTTTACACTTCATTTATAAAAATATAATTTCTTTTAAGGCGTTTTAAGTGTACTAAATGAAAAATGGCCATTAAAGTATCATAATTATTTTATTACATTGTATTTTTAAATTTATCAAAAATAATAAACATTTATTTCGCTGCTTCAGAAAATTCTTTGTTAAGTGGAACCAACTTTCAGCCTTAAGATAAAAAATAAATCTTGTAAGATTATATTTTTTTAACATTATTGTATAAAGTAGTTTGATATCATAGTAAGGAGCCTGGAGTCTTTTGAAATGTCAGTTTTGTAGGCACATTCCTTAACTTGGTTAGCATATGTTACAAAGAGAAAATAACGTCTTAAAAAGGTTAAAAGTGTTCAAGTTACAATAAAGAAAAAAGCTGAATATTTTGATCATTTGATAAGACATCCATAACAGTAAGATTGATACTTATAGAAAAGTTGTTGAATAGGAAAGGATTTATTGAATAACAACTTCATGGCTTTGGAACTTGCATACTTCTTTATTGTGAAGATTATTATTATATTGAAAAGTAGTCGGCTAAGTCAAGAAAAATGTGGATTGCCAACATTTGGTAACAGATAAACAAAGAAAGAAAAAGAATTCTCTGAGAGTATTGCCAGATAGATTTAATAAAATAATTATAATAAATCTTTCAACTTGTCTGCTAAGTGTTATCACCTTTTATTTTCTGTCAAACAAAAAAAAAAAAAAAAAAAAAAACTGTGTACTAATTGTTAATTGATCACATTTCATTTCAAATTGCTCATAGCCTTGATGCTACAGTTAGGCACACAAATATAATGACAAAATGTAAATTAAAATTCACTTTTAGGATGTTTTGAAAAAAAAAAAAATAAATAAATAAATTGAATTGTTACAAGAAGTGAAACAGAAATTGTTGTAAAAATGTTGAAACATTAAACAAAAACATGTAAATTTTTCTAATAAAACATCAGTAATTGCACTTAATTTTTACCGCAAAAATTATTTAAAATTTTTATGTTGTATCACATTCTTTTAGAGGGTATAAAAGATCACCTCTGGTAAAGCCTATAAAGGCTACGAACAGAGGGAGTGGTGTGTCCATCACTAGGTAGATATATTTTCCCCTATGGAGGGGGGGGGATCAGGATATATTCTGTATACTGATTTCATTTATTTGTTCATCTCTATGTCATTATTATTTATCCAACTGTATTCTAATGATTTAAATCCATTTGTTTCTTTCCATTTCATCCAGAATGTTCTGGGTTCAAATATCGATCTGATTTGACATTTTTCACAATTAATAAAAATTAATTTATTTAGCATTAAATGTTTATAATTTTCCATTTTTCTTCCATAATAAAGTTGATTGCATTTAATAACTTTTCTTATTTTAATTGTTAATTTTGTATTATTCGTTATTCGAATAATGAATAATATTTTGTGTTATTCGTTATTTGTTATTTTTGTAATTATTACAATATTCTGATTAAGGTTTTTCCTTAACTCTTCCAGACAACTGCTGGTTTACTTCTTTTTGTTAGCTTTGTAGTTATACACTTGCTCTTGATGTGATTTATATCAAGCATAATAATAAAATGTCTAAAGATCTAATATATGTAGATTTAATCAATCAATCTAAATTAAATTTATTTATTTGACTATACATGCTTTCTAAGATTTTGTAGTATATTTTCCAATAGATTAAATATTTTCTTCTGGATGAAATTCTTATAAAACAGTATTGACAGAGTTGGTTGTAACAGAATTTAGCTGAGATATAATTCGTCTTTATTTGGCTGTACAGTCTGGTGGGCATTTCCCTTTGCAATATTCCTCCATACTACCATGTAAAAATGAGATTCCATCCAACCCTTTTCACCAGTCTTCTCAAGATTTTTCAAAACTTTGTCATTCAATTTGTAGGATCTATCTTCCTTCTCTTTAGTATTTCCCCTTAATTTTTAAATTCTGAATTTCTTTGTCACTATTTATAATGACTTTGTGTCATGTAGTTATAATAATAATAATGATTTTTTTTTAAATTAACAAATAGTATACTAATTTTTTATGAGAAATTCTGTATTTAATTCAATGACATTTATGATAAAAAATAGTTTAGCTTTAGAAAAGAAATAAACAAACATAAGTAGACTAATTCACTTTTGTTTTTTCTTCAGCTTCTTCATCAGTATTGTTGTTAGTAGTTTCCATTTTAATGAAGTTCATTGACCAAATAAGTATTTGATTAAGTACTTATTTGATCTGGGTTTTACATTATATTTAATTTTTTGGTTTCCATTATTCAAATTCACATTTTTATTCAAAAAAGTTTATACCTTTTTTTTAAAAATTATATATGATGCACAAATTGAGGGTAATATTTTTGTGTGTATGTGCCTTTTTTATGAGATGATTTAATTTGCTGCTTAACGATTTCTTTTAATTAGAATCTGGGATATATGTTTCTGTATTTGTAGTTGAATATATGTCTAATATTAAGTGGTTACTGCAGTTTAATTTGTAAACATATTTTTTTTTATTATAATTATCAATTTGTATTTTTTTATAAATTATTTTTGAGTTTGAAGCAACATCTTCTTTTCCAAAAATTTTGGAAGTTTTGTGCAAATTCTTAATGTATATTGTTGACATTACGTAATTTGCTGACTTAATGAGTGCTTTTGATTCTGTTTTGTATTTTACTGTACATTAAAATTTTGTCTATAATTGTAATTCTGAAGGACTTAGTAATATATTAGTAAATATGTTTTGTATTATTTATTCGATGATTATAGTTAAATTATAAGTTCTTCCAGAACGATCAAATTGAATTCATCTGCAAAAAAATAAAAACATACTGTTTTGTTTTATACATTAAT
>JAAAKQ030139232.1:0-13278 GCA_010016005.3 Zanna intricata | reverse complement strand
TCCAAACTTCTTAACGAACTCAGCCACTTTATTTATATATAACCGCCAACTAACTAGAATGACCCAGCAGCAAAGGGTGAAAGCCCGTATACTGCGATTAATAAGAGGGTATTGCACCCTCCGACATCCTTGCGTTCCGTTCCGTTCCGCACATATCCCCACCGGCACAACTGCATGTTGCCTGATGATGAACGATTGTATAATGCAATATACGCCTTTAAGAGAAACTGTACGAAGCGTTCCTTAATCTGTATAACTCATCGACTACTCATCTCAACATGTCTTTCTTCTTAGTTGATTTTAATTTCTCGCATATCCGATACCGATGCGTACATCAAAGAATTGGTCATCGTTTCTATGGATGGATACAGATTCGAGCATTTTCTATTTAAACCAACTTTTGACAACCGTGATGTATTGTCTTCGACTACTAGAAATGCAATGCAAAATAGAATATCTTCAAGAAAACCGCCGCGTCTGATCTTATCGCCACCTTTATAACCAAGTTAGTTAATAGGTCTGGTCCCAGTTCCCTCTCCTTAGGGATACGCGTCACCGCTTTAGCGAGCTCTTCCTCAATAAATATCAGGTTACCCACATCATTCTCGTCTTCCGGCAACATCCTTTCTCCATTCAGGAATAATACTTCAACAATTTTTGCTACCTCTGTAGCATCCCTCGCCACAGGTGGCCGAAGTAACCTCTTGACCAACAATTTATATGGTCTACTCCAAGGGTTATTTTCAACTTCTTTATTAGTCGTCAACAACAATCTCTTTTGGAGTCACGAATCATTGGTGCCAGCTTCTTTTTCTTCTCCTTGTAGTTTGTGCCATGTTGGCAGCTCTTGCTGAGTGATAATATGACTTTGCAACCCCTCGTCTAGCCATAAGGCACTCCATTCTCGTCTGCACAATATCAGACGTCCACCAGTATACCGACCTCTTTTGTTATATTTTCTAGGAAGCAATTGATCACAGGTCCTAACCAGTAAACCAACTGCACACACGGCCTGATTCTCCACAGTGGAAGCCATGCTCTGTCGTGGTCAAGTCATTTAACAGAAGTGTTAACTTCTATCTCACGAGTACTCCATCCTTGTAATATAGAGCGCACACTGCCAGTCAACATTATAATTATTGTCTGATGGCCACTAACAGTGAAACCTTCCCGTACATGCCATTGACTAATTCTAGCAGCCAGTATTGAGGTTACAAAAGTAACTTCCATTATTGACCCAGAGCTTCCTCTCCTATCTCCTTCAATTCATACATATCATATCCAATGCAGCATTAATATCCTCTTGCAGCCTACCACGTATATCCGTCCTGGTCGACCCCCAGGATGATAACCATGCATTGCAATATCCTGCCAGCATTGCCGGCCAATGGGTTGTAATATCTCTAGCCAAAGCAGCCAGTGCCTCCTTACATTGTTCAACACTAATATTAGGCAAGAGATAGCAAGAATAGCAGTAAATCCAACTAATTCTCATTCGTACAAAGCAGTCGCTCCTGTACACATCTCGAGTGGGCATGGATGTACACTTCCAAAAGCCCCCTCCATCGTTAGATACCATCCAATCTGACTGTTCATGTAAGGCTCATTGACAAGGGCAATATCCACCCTCATATTCGCCACATACTGATCATGATCTCATAGCATAGGCCAGTCGAGTTAATGCAATTTTTTTCATTTAATACACTTTTCTGAGGGATAGATGAGGACTTCCCTTGAGAATAGATGACCCTATTCTCAAGCTGGAATATCTGAAGGAAAACAATTTGTTGCATCAAATAATTAAAATGACGATGTAAAATCAGCTGCATGATTCTTTAATTCTAGATAAAAATAGCCCTTAAGTCAGATTGAGGCTAGGATGGAAACCTTGCTTCTTGAAGAGTACCAATGATCATTCCTTTATGTTGCTTCGTGCTTTTTTTAGAACTGCTGGACTTTGTCAGAAATTATCACTTCAATTTTTCCTTTCAATTCATTCCAAAGTGTAATGGTTGTTATTTTAAAAGTACTTTCAAATAACTACATAAATAAAAATCTGATGGTGAGAGATTTGAGGACTGTGCAGGGCATAGTTCATATGAAATTGCACAGTCAACAAACATTCATGCAAATGTTCCTTAGCTGATTTGACAGTGTGGCATGTAGCACCATCTTGATGAAACCAGGTATTTCACTGTTAGTTTCAAGTGAGAATACAAACTTTGTAAAAATTTGTAAATAACATTCTGCAGTTAAATATTATGTGAAAAAATGGGTTTTACCATTTTTCATCAAGAAATCATGGATTGAACACCAACCTTTTGATAAATGAAAGGATTCTCAGAACTCTATATTCTGTTGTTTTGGCTGTTAATGTAACCAGAAAGATGAAACCATACTTCATCTCAATTACAAAAATTGTCCAAAGAAAGCAATCACCATGAATGAAACATTTGAACCACCTGTTGTATTAAAGTTTGTTTCTCCAAGTTCTTTAGTATTCAAATTCAATATGGATGTAACTTGAGTTTTTTGCATTGTGATCAACTTTGACTGAAAATCCAGTCTATTGACGATATTTCCTGGAATTGCTTGAACTTCAGTTTCCTGGAGAAACAGTTGCTTAAAAGGTGCTGATGAATATCATCACCAGGACAACTAGTATGTTTTTGACTAATCACATTTTCTGATCCATGAAATCTAAAGAAAAAATAATATATATGTTTGGTGCCACACTAACAGTAAAAACATTCTGGCTTTCAGAATATGACTGTATTATTAAATAATGCTCTACCAATAAATGTACACTGTGCTCGTGAAAACTTTATACATATTGTACTGCTACTACTGACACTGATGGAGAAATAACTGAGTCATGTGATGTATGCATCTTGACTTTGTCTAGTACAATCTCAGCAAATCGACAGAGGATCACTTCCTCACGACATATCTTTCTGTATGAGCAGTCCTATGGCATACAAAATCTTTATTGTGCCAGAGTTTGTTACCTACTGTAGCCATTGATTCATCTTCCACTTTGCTCGAAGAGCGACTTTTATATAGTTAATATAGTCAGATGTAGTAACAGGGGTAGTGAAGATGGTTGATGACATGCGTCTTTAGTAGCGGAATCGACACGTTCATTACCTGGAATCCCCATGTGGCAAGGGATCCAGCAGAAACTTACTAGTGTTTTGCAATGATTCAATTCAGCGATTGCATTGTAGATTTTGGCGACAATAGATGTCTGGAATAAAAATTTTCTATGGGTTAAACAGCAATACATGAGTCACTACAAATAAGGATATGATGGTACTTAGGGTTAACGATATTTAAAGCCTTATTTATAGCATATAGTTCAGCAGTATAGATACTCGTAACACCAGGTATCGTTCTATGTATACTACTGCGTCTGGTTTGTCTTGGAGAGAATATAGTGAAACATCTACTGAAAGAAAATAATTGCTGTCGATTCTTTATTGTATATCGTGAGGTCAGACATAAAATTTATAACATTAATTCTCCACAGAGGATATGTACATGAATAAATTGGAAAAACAGATGGTGCATCAACATTTATTTGGTGCTGTAAACATTGGGTACAAATACCTACAGATGCAATCTAATGTGGATGGTCCTTGAATCTTCGAAAATAAGGATTTCCACGGATTGTTTCAAAAGCCAGGCGATTTGGCTGTCCCTTAAGATGGATAAAATAAGATGCTAAAACCTGGTCCTGTCTATCTACCTATCCCAAAGTGATGGCTCACTGCAATCAACAAGAATGCTTACAACAGGGCTTACAATTACATTATTATAATGTACAGCATCAAGTATTTTAAGCACATTATTATGCACTGAAGCATAGGCAATATAACCATAATCAAAATGGGAACGAACTAAGGAATAATAAAAACGCAACATATATGACCGATCAAAACTCCATTTGTATTGCTAAGGATTTGCAACATATCTAAAAGTTTGGAACATATTGTTTTTTAACTCTTTGATGTGTTTGACCTACATTAGGCTCCTACCAAAAAATAAATCTAAGAATTTGATTTCAGTAAATACAGTAATTAGCTCTCCACTGAGAAAGACTTGTGAACAAAAGGCTTCCACACGGGAGAAAAGACTACACATATATCTACACAATATCCTCGTCAGACAAAGCTGATCAAGGCCTTTTCACAAGATTGTTTTTAGGGGTTTTTTCAGTTGGACCACCAACTGTCGTGAGATTTCATGTAAACTTGACATTTTGGTCCCAAGAGTACTGGTGATATAATGGACCACTCCAGCAGAGCACACAAGTACTGGAGCTAGAGCTAAATACAATTGGATTTGCCCAAGTATCCAGAGGACACTGTTCAAGACTCACTATGTACTCGTTCACCCATCGGCATGATAGTTTCCACCTTGGATTACCATTATGTTTCATAAGGTGTCACAACATCACTGAGTGTATGTGTAAGAAAAAATAGTGTAGATTGTTGTTGTGTAGTTGAATAAGGGTATATGTTGTGAATTGTGTAGTGTTCTTGATGTAAAGTTTGTGTATAGTACATAATGTTCTGCAGCGCAGTGTGTAGTGGGAAGAAAAGCTGCAGAGACTAGACCTGTGGAGACACAACCCCTATAGTCTTAAAGAATAAGATTCTCCATCAGAGTAACTGCATGTGTTGATCGTATGTGATCATGATGTCATATGAGTCATGAAAATACTATTCATATCAAACTGCTATCGAAATGGTAGGGTTTGCAACAGTCTTAAAACTAACAAAAAAAAAAAAAAGAAAAAAATCATTTGTAATAGTCACTTATTATTGAAATCACATCATGAAAAATGGAAAATATAGAAACACTTTGATTTAAACAACAGTTTAAACTTTTATATTTCATGTGTATAAATATGTGTAAATATGAACAAAAAATGTTACCTACAAAATCACAAATTTGCCTAAGAAAAAATTTTGTGTTTCATTTAGGAAAAAAACGATTCTGAGAACTTTCAAGGCAACATAAGAAGTGAAACTTTTACCATAGCATTGAAGTTAAAAAACTTTATTGGCCACATTTAAAACTTATTTAAAAAAGGCCCTAACTTAAAAATTGTCATATGTCCTTACTTAATAATTTAAACTCATAACGATTATTCTAGTAGACAAAAAGGTTCTATCAAGTAAGATTCTGCAAAAGAAAATATATAAAAACATTATGATCTTAACAATAAGCAGGTATTGTAACAGTATTAATGACATAAGAGAGGCTGTTGGGAACTATTAATAATTGAGATCAAGTTACTTATCCACATGAAAAGTAAATGCAAATACCACAAAAAGGGTGTTATGGAATATCAAGAATATGATCACAAGCATTTTCATTTAATGAAGTTATTATGCAAGTTATTATACCTACTTTCACAGATCTGACAAATACCATCAAACTAGAGAAATATGTTTCAGCAAAACTCCTAGCTTAAATTTTTTCAATAACCTGATATGGTATTATAGATTACCCAAAAAGTGAGCTTGAAAATCTAAAAGCTTTACTTTAAAAAAAAAAAAACATTTGAGGGTTTTAGCAGATTTAGCTAAAAGGCAGTATTTTTAAAGCTATGAGTATTTCAGCTATGGCAGTATTTTAAGAGTTCTACTTTTTTTGAGAAACTGAAATGTACCTTTGGAAGAATTTGTAGTAAGTAAGGATATTACAAGAATCAATTTATTTGAAAAGTGCATAAAGCAAGATCAGAACAAAATAAATGGAAGAGATCATTATTATAAGATTAGATTAAGAATATGTGCAGCCTGAAGATCCAGAACAATCATCCTATGGTGTAAATACATTTTTTTCAATTTTATCCAGAAGTATTATAATTTTGACTTTGTACCTTTTTCTTAGACAGAAACCTATATATATATAAATATTTTGCCCGAAGGATTTGCTTTTGTGTGTATGGGGAATCTTTAAAAGGCACCATTTCCAATTTTTTTAATTTGTGAAATGCTTATTAAAACCTAAAGTTATTTTTTGTAGTCCCTAAAAAAAAAACGGTACTAATTTTCCATTACAGTGTACAGAATTACGTGACCTTTTTTCGAAAATTCAGGTCATTAGCTGGTCCTGCATAATTTTTTAGTACCTAGCATAACCCACAAAAAGTTATAATAAACGGTTAAGTAATACTCAGTTTGCTAGAAACCAAATTAACTTCTCCAAAGGGGCATCATAATTAACTCTCAATTTGTAATTTTACTCTTATGTTTACGATTTTATGAATAATTATATTCTTTTTTTAACATTACGTTACGTTCTTACACATTATGTGTAAGAAAATGTAAAGACATGCCTTCTTCGACGTAACTTTACACGAAACGGTGGTTATCAAAACGTGCGCAAGTACCACAGAACGCTTCCTTTTTTTTTAAGACGCTTTTTTGAAAACAAACATTACATGAATCATCCATAGAATAATAATATACGTCATAATAATTTATCGAATGTTACATTGGTTTCCGGCTGAAATTGTTTTAAAAAAAAATAACGTGCTTGAAAATAAATTACATATTGCTGTTTTAAACACATTATTTATAAATTAAATTTTAGTGTTATATTCGATAATAATCTAACGATTAAGCTACAATTTATAATTTCCGAAAAATAAACATGATTTATAAAAGTAATAATTTGGCGTATTAATTACGCAGTTATTCAGTGAATAATAATTTTAAAATTTGATGTCGAAAGTATTGTTTTCAAAGAGATTCCACTTTCACGTTCACATCTGTTCGTAAGTTGATGTCTTTGAAAAATGGTTATGGGAACTGTATTGGATTATTTTTGTGTTGTAATTCGTAGACACTTATGTTCTTTAATTGATTCATACATCGCCCAGCTGGATTAATTAAGAGGTTTTTAGTGTTTTGCATTGATCTTAACATTCTTTTTACCAGTTTTATTGCGACTAAAATTGAAGTTGTTTTCGTTTCGTTATTCGAAAAGATTTCTACGTTGATTTATTCAATGGTGGTGTGATACTTCATTTCCCTGATAATCTGACAAGTAAGACATTCATTTTTTTAAAGTTTTATATTTATTGTTCATTTTATTTCGATATTCCTTAATGTGTTTATGAACTGATGTTTGTGTTGATTTAAGTAATTATTGCGTAAGTAAAATCGGTAATTTTAATTAAATATGGGCAGCTAAGCTTACGTTAATGTTTATTACAGTTCTATTTCCTCGTATCTTTTATGTTTTATTATAAATATGTTTCAAAATAAACTGATGTTAAATTAACTTTCCTTTGCATTAATTTCGTTCTGTGTTGACCAAAATTACTGTGATCTGTTAAATCTGTTTCGTAGTGATTAAGTATATAATTTTTTTTTTTGTTTAGCTAAGAACTGATTTTTATGTTAAATTTAATTTCAGCCGTTATGCCTCTCTTCGGGAAGTCTCAGAAAAGCCCTGCAGAGGTAGTAAAGGCATTAAAAGAAGCAGTAAATTCATTGGAAAGAGGAGACAAGAAAGCAGAAAAGGTATATGTACAATTTATTTATTCTTAAAGTCATCCTTTTTGTTTTGACTTTGTGTATGCTTCAAAAAAATTGTTAAAGAATAATATGATGTATTATAAAAATTACTATAGATTGTGTTTTCATATTAATTTTTGTTATTTATAAATGTAGCTGAAGTGTTATCTTGGGAATATTAGATCTAGAATGTATATATGTCTGAAATTTGTCTTTAATATTGTAAATTATTAACTAATAGAGATTGACTCTGTTTTCTATGCCATATGTTAAAAATCATATGATTATATCAATTTACCTGAAATTAGCAGTTAATGATTAGCTCAATGATTATGAATCAGTTTGTTGAAATAAGATATTGGGTTGTTTGTTTTACTGCCATTGAAATAATTCGTAAAGCTACTTTTCAGTTCAAATAATTCTGATGTAAATTTTTATTTAAATAAATATTGTTTTTTAATTGAGTGGCAAACATTAGTTTTAAAATGTTGCATTCTTTTGCTTGAAATTCAAATAAAATAAGTAACATGCAGGAAATTCCATATAAAAAAGTTTGATCCCCTAACCCCTTAACATCTTTTTTCTTTTTCTTTAGTACTAAGTTCTTGGTACTAACTTGATTGTATTGTGCTCGTATTTTAATGAGGGGATGAAATAGCAAACGAAAAAGTGCCAGTTTCTTATCAGGAATTTGCTGTTTTAATTCTGGAAAGTGTGAAACTCTACTACATTATCTTTTTAGAATGAAAAACAATAATTTATAACACGGTAATAAGATTAATCCTATCAGTTGATTATTAATCGTATAAGCTATTTTAGGACATTAAAGAATATCTTTTTTGTATTATTATATCTCATCTTGAAAAAATTGATGTTGATTGTTATTTTTAATATTTCTTTCTATTGAAAAGATGGATGTTTAAATTAATAGCTTAATTTTAATGTAATACGTTGGGTAACTATAAAGTATTTGAATGTTTGCCCAATAATCTGAAAAGAGTAATTTAACATTATAAACTGAATCTAATAGTTTTTTTAAAAAGTCATTCTTCCTAGTACTGTTATTTGATAGAAACAGGATTTTTGTTGAGTGGTTTACTTATGTTTTAATTAATATTTTTAGGCCCAGGAGGATGTGAGTAAAAATCTGGTTTTGATAAAGAACATGTTGTATGGGACCTCTGATACTGAGCCTCAGACGGATATTATAGTGGCACAACTAGCTCAGGAGTTGTACAATAGTAATCTGCTTCTTTTGCTTATTCAAAATCTAAATCGGATTGACTTTGAGGTGAGTTTTTTATTTTAATTATTTACTTTTACTTGTGAAAATTACAGTTTATTGTCTGTTTTATACGTAAAAAATATATTATGCATTGAAAAATAACAAAAATATATTTTTATATATATCTTTTTATATGTAACAACACAATTACAATGTAACAACAGTTAAATAATGTACTGCCATGGGGCAGTAAAACTAAACTGTTACATGGTTCAACTATGGCTGCCTCATGGTAGTGTAGATTTTGTGGTTAATCGTTTGCACTCAGATGGCCACCACTGGTGGCCCACTGTCATTTCTACACCAGCTCTAGGTTGATTATTGAAGGTTTGTCTTTTCAGGACGGATGGGCCATCACTGGTTGCCACTACTATTTCTGTGTCAGCTCGGAGAAGTTTTTATTTGTTTTTTTACTCAAGATCGGATGGTCACCACTGGTGACCACTAATGATTTCACTACGCACTAGGATTGTCCACCACTGGTGACCATTCAACATATTTGTCTATATTTATTTTTAAAAGATTTATCCTGTTACTAGGAAAACAAAAACAAACAGAAGGTACAATGCTTACCTCATTTAATGATGCTGATCTATCAGCATCAGATAGTACATGATCAGTACATATCTATCAGATCAGTACATATCTTCCTATGCATTTATCTGAAAATCTATAAAATGATGGAGAAAAGTGTTTTTCTGGTTATTGGAAACTTCTATAATAAATTCCTATATTTTGTTTACCATGAACAATCCGCAAAATGCAGAAGTCAGACAATGAGTTTTTAGGAAACAGCTAGTTAAGCAGAGACAAGAAATTGTAACAAACTATGTAGACAAAGCAATATTGAACTGGAACAACACTTAGACGGCAAACTACACTTATTGTTCCCCCTGGAAGACAGAAAAGTAAAGGACTGTGCTGTGTGCAGTGACCGAGGTCAAGGTGGATCAAGAAAACAAAGTAAATTTATGTGCGATACCTGCAAAAATAAGCCAGGACTTAATATTAAAAAATATCACAGAAAAAAATGTTAAAAACTAGTTGGTGTTAAAAAAATCAACAGTAAAAAAAATTTATTTTGTACCATATAATTTTATTGCCCTTTTCTATGTTTGTTATTAATACTTATATTTTATAATTTCACAAATAAAACCAAACAATTAAAGAAGTAGATACTGTATGTTGTTAAATTATTGATATGGTATTTAAATTCCATTCGGACATTTTATTTAATAAAAACCCATAGTAACTTACTATTGCAATAGGTAAGCATAAATAGGTTCCAATCTCGCGTGGCAGAGTGGATAGTTTGTATGACAAATAGCCTTGGTCACCAATGGTGGCTGTTCCGACCTCGCAGAACAAATTGGTTAGTATAATGATTGATCTGCTGCGAAAACAGCTGTGGGCAGCAGTGGTGACCCATCCGACCTGAGAGGACAATCCTTAGAACATCCATCAGAGGGCAAAGGGTTAAGAGTGTTATATTTTCTAAATTTTAAGTTTCTGTTTTTTGGTGATGCATTTATAGAATTAGGTACTGACTGATGTTGCGGGTATTAGTTTTTTTGTTAGTGTTTGGCAGTTAAGTTTTTTTAATTAATTAATTAGAATAGTGGTCAATATGTTGATGAATTATTTGAATTTTCAAAATGTTATATTTATGTATATATACATATATACCGGTATTCCATGAAGAAATGGATAAACTTTCAGATCAATTCTACTGATGAAAATAATAAAAAAAGTTCAAATAAATATAGATCTTGAAACACCCCTGTTGTAATTTTTTGGACTCAAATTAAGTATTAAAGTTGGTGGTTTCTTATGTAATTTGAGCTGGGAAGTGGGATTAAACAGAACCCAGAACTGTAAAATCCAGTAGCTTGTAAGATATCCAATGTAAAACCTAAAATCTGGTGTTGAAATTTTTTTTTATGCTTATAAAAGCTAATACAATAGCTTTGTTAAATGACTAATGGCTCTGAAAGATTTAGTAAATTAAAACTTAAGAGAATTTAATACTGAGAAAATTAATGTAAATAAAGCCAATATAAAATAAATAAAAACCTAAAAGTTTATTTTTTTATTGAAGTAAAACGTAAAAAAATAGACAAAAACTTGTTTTATTCTTTCTGTACCTAATAAATATTATTAAAAAAAAAGAAATTAATTATTGAAAATAATTTTTAAAGAAATCAAAATTTATATTAGCTATGTGCATTCAGTAATTTACTGGTAAATGAATTGATTGTGTAAAAAAAAACTAAATTGAAATGTATACTACTCTAGAAATATTTTTTAAAAATTTTATTGTGTTGTCGCAATAAAATAAAATAAAAATTTTAATTATTGTATTGTCGCAGCTGATCAACAACAACTAACAGCTGGTTAACAATGAAAATTGTGTACTTCATTTAAATCTGTTTTTATAATTTATCATACAGATACATAATTTATCATATATAATTTCCGAAACAAATTGTATCATTCTGATTAAATAAGGCCTAGATCTTAAATAAGCCTGATCTTGTTGTTACTAATTGTAATTTGTATATTAATAATTTTGTTTTATTTGTATTTTGTTAACTTTTAGGAGTACGATAGCATAGTATGTCTATATTGGGTTTTTGTGTTGTTTACCACATTATTATTGATATTTTATTTTTCATTGTCATAATGTTTTAGGGAAAAAAGGATGTAGCACAAGTATTTAATAATATACTCAGACGTCAGATTGGAACTCGCTCCCCTACTGTTGAGTACATTTGTACCAAGCCAGAGATACTGTTTACACTTATGAATGGGTAACATTTTTTCTTCTTTTAGTATATACTTATAGTTAGTTATTATAAATATAATATAAATTTTTGGTTTTTACAGATGGTGACCTATATTTCAATAGAGTTTAATTTAAAATTTAAAAAACATTGTGTTCCGTAATGTAAATATTTTTTTTACATCAGTAATGCATCTAGAAAAATAATAGTGTATTCAGTTTTTATAAAGCAAAATTTGTTTTGCATGCGTGACGATTCATTCATCTCATCCTCTAAAGATATACCTAACGGTAGTTCCGGAGGTTAAAAAGAAAAAAAAATAAGATGTGAAAATTTAATTCCAGCCACATGGTCTTATGAAAAATAATAATTTTTAACTAATATTTGAATTAGCCTCAAATCAATAGGAACTACTTGCTAATTGGTTATTGTGAAAACATTAAAGACTTACACACAAAATCCAGTGTAAGATATAATTTTGGAGTGATGTTTTAACATCAAAGTTTGTATGAAAAGCTGCAAACTTACTGAAGTATTGGAACTGTTGAAAGGGGTGTCCTGTTTCTGAAAAAGTCTTTGAATGGCAAAATTTAAAAGTGCATGATGACTACAGAAAGTTAGCCTATAACAGAAGTAATATGACACAAATGTGATAAGAGTGTATGATTTGGTACAGTTCAACAGATGATAAAACTTGCGACTAATGGCTGATGAAAAAATTATAAAATTTTGTTCACAGGATAAGACTTTAAATGTGACGTGAAAATTTGATGATCCATCAACATTGTACTAAGCTATGAATGGATTTTCATACAAGAGTGTTTCTAGCCAAAACTTATTATAGAGTTAGGTTGTTCAGTTTATTTTATCTGTCCTGGCCTCCTTGGTATCTCTCTCTCTCTATCTGTTTAGCCTCCAGAACTACCGTAAGGTATTACTTCAGAGGATGAATGAGGATGATGTGAATGAAGCCACATGAGAACATTATCATTATATCAGCCACAGAATTATGTGGCTGATATAATCCAGTTTAAAAGTTATATTGGTGTAAATGTGTATTTTATTATTTATTATGTCAGAATGATGATGGTCTTGTACAATCTCAGGTCGACCACTCTTGAGAAGTGTGGTTATTTGAAACCCAATCACCAAAGAACACTGGTATCCACGATCTAGTATTCACCTTTACTAGGATTTGAACCATAGAACTCTTGACCATCAAAATCAGCTGATTTGCGTTGTCGTGTTTCGGGCTGGTCTCCTTGGTATCTACTTATTTCCGAAATAAAAGACTGCATTAAAAAAAAAAGTTTTTTTTGAAAAAGCTTATTTAAATTTGATAAAGAAATTAGAAACATCTAAACCAGTATAAGATTCACAAGTACTTTGACATCATTTGTACAATTTGCCAGTGATATACAAGTCTGAATGTGGTATTTTGTAGATGCGTTTTGGTAATGTAGTTGTCATTCCTTGTATTTTAACCATTGCACAGCATAAACCTTTTAAATATTTTAAGTTATCTTTCATTTAAAATAGTAGTTACATACAAATCCAGTTGTAATTTATTCTTCTCAATTGTACCTATATCTATAATATACAGGGTGAGTCATATTGAACTTTCCGGTTTTGGAAGGGCGTTGCACGAAGAAGGGAAGGAGCAGAAGGGTGG
>JAAAKQ030139200.1:0-13278 GCA_010016005.3 Zanna intricata | reverse complement strand
GCTACAATTCATTCATCTCATCCCTCTGAAGATATACTTAATTGTGGTTCCGGAGGTTAAAAAAAAAAAAAAAAAAAGGCTGTATACATTACTATCAACAACAATACAGTACAGTATAAAAATAAAATCTTAAATAATAGTGAAGACAAAAAAAAATATTTTCAAATCTTTTACGTAATCATTTAATTTTCTTTAAAAAAATTCTTCATTGAAGTTACGTAAAAGAAGATTACTGTGGAATCACCAGAGGAACTTTCTCTAAAATATATATACATTTATAAATAAATCAACGAGATCGGTGCTTCTGGTCCTGAGTAAGAACTGAAAGAGCACTGAAAAATAGATCGTTCTTAAAAAAAGGAGGATATCCCCCAATTTTTTGAGGTCTGTCTAAAAATATATGAAATGAATGAATGAAAAAAGGTTACTGAATACATTATTATTAAATAATAATTTATAAAAATTTAATGTTGTAGAATAAAAAAAATAAGTTTAAAAGTCCTACTTAAAACTATTATTAATTCAAAAATTGTTGAAAATGAATGCTGATAACTTCTATTACATGACTGTTTTCAAATATAAAAACTTCATAGAGTAATACATTACTTATTTGTTTATACCTATTTACTTTCCTGATAAGAACTTTTGAATCCATTTTAACTTTCTTCCATTCATCTTAATTCTTTAAGGAATGTAATTCTTTAGATACTTAAACACTTATTGTATAAATAATTTCCTATTAACTAATTAAATTATTTCCTTTGTCGTTTAACAGTATGCAAAGAAAAATTATGATCATAGCATAACCTTTATAGCAGATCTAAGCCTTAGATCAGATGCTACATATCTTATTAGACTCTTAGATTAACTAATAATTTAACTGTAGTACCTATCAGTTAACATATCTTGTAATGGGTAGAAATTAGATACTCGTACAATGCGGGGTCCGATTCAAAGCTATGAGGGCACAACCAGATCATATTGGCTTCAGAGATTTCGCATTCTCGGAATGAATCGAATTGAAGTATCTCCCAAAGCCATTAATCAGATGTAAAGGATAATATCTGGGTAGACGGTGCGAACTTAAAAGAGGAGAAGTGAAGAGGAAAAGAAAAGAAGAGAAGAGAAAAGAAGAGAAGAGGAGAAAACTTCTACCCATTTCTTGTGAGCGTTTATACCGCTAACAAGAATATGAATTTATAGGACGTTTTACCTAGCGCGGGAATAGTACATTTATTATAAATGATTTTCTATTGTTTGGCTTAAAAATTTATGTTGGAATAAACTTTACTTTTCCTCCAAAAACTAAGAAGGCATTCGAGTGCCTTTAGGAAGACTCGAAATTATCTACCTACGGCAGTATACAATTGATATTGAACTATAAAATGTACGGCAAATTCTTACTTGAAGGAATTTCAACAGTAACGAATAATTTAACATCTAGGATATTTAGTTGCATTTAAATGTTAAAAGTTTTTGCTGTTAAATATCTTTCAGTATACGACAATATCTATTATTTTTCTTTAAGATACATTTTTCTTGATTTTTAAATTTTGTATAGTTTCATGATAATAAGTAAAAAGAAGCTGATGGATTATATAATATTTTATTTACAAAGTCAGAAATTTATAAAAGACAAAATGAATGAAAAATAATGTAAATGATATTAAGATTTGCATTTTTATTTTTTTAAATTTTTTTAATTTAATTTGGAAGAAAAAATAACTAGTAACATCAGTTGTCTTATAAATTGTAGAACGACATTCCCCCCTCTGCAGGCAAAGCCAAAATTTGAAAAGATATCTCCTCTTTTTATTTTTCTCAATCATTTTTTAAATATTTGTCTCGTTTATTCTAAAAGCTAATCTTCCAACTTGTTTTAATATTTATATTATACATACTTCAGACTTTAATACATGTATTATTATACTACTCAGGCGTGAATATGAGATAAATGGATTTTACCACTCTTAAATAAATAGATTTTATCACTGATATTTAAAATCTCGTACATTAATCTGAATAGTTCCAGGTTTGGACAACTATCCGTTAGAAAAATACGAGACACTTAGGCCTATTCGAGAATTACCAGCACAGACATATGACCTTGATGTATATTGTCTATACAACTTAAGCCGCTTTCTGTAATTTTAATGATCAGCTTAATTTGGTATCGGTTCAAACTACATGTAAAGCAAAATTTTTACCTTATTAATTCATATTAAATACAAGCTGCTAATGCCAAAGATATTTAAATGTGATTAACATTTTTATTTTTTTTACTTAAATTTCGTAAAAAATAATTATACAGTCTATGTCCTGTGCCAACTACATCACCTTACGCAGAAAATAAGTAAGTTTAATTTTCCAGATCGTAGCATTATGTCCTCTTAAATTTATAAAATCATTTTATTAATCCCGAAACCTAGTTTAAAAATAAACAGTAGAAGAATTAACGTTAACAAAGTTATATAATCTTCTTTATTTTACCATATCAAAAATTTTGCGTATGTTTACTTATAGGCTTCGGCACACCCTACCTCAAAGTGACCGAACAAAATATTTTGGGATCTATATTAACAAAATATTGATTTGAATCATTGTTATCACAGTATCTGACACTTTAAACATAAGATAAAGCAAATCTATTCCTCTATTTCTTGATGTTCAGGACCTCAATACTTCAAATTTATTTTAAATTCCAGTTTTATAAATTCTTCTTTAAACCCAATACGAGTACACATTTGTCAGATTCTTTTATTGTTTAAAACCAACTGTCATGCCTAAAATTCAACGTTTTTATTTTAAAAATATTAACTATTAAAAGATAATGAATTTATCCTTCTATGCCAACAATACATTACGTGTTTCGTATATCAACGACAATTTTTACCGTCCACATCTACGATTTAATTAAAAACTAAACCGTAACCACAGGCCTTACGAAGGTCTAATAATAATCGACCAGCTAATCATATCAACTGTACAAAAAGACTGAAACTATGTTAGTGAAAAGATTCGTATATAATATCTAATTAAAATACGTTAGTTTATCTAATTAATTAACCTCAGTCGAAGTACCGCTGGACAGTGATTCCAATCTTTTATTCACTTGAATTTTTTATCGATCTTTTTTGTAATTTACTTTTAGAGTTGAAAGTAAACTACTATCATCGTATTTTGATAATCCATATTTAAGTTGAAATCTTATTCAATAAATGAAAAGTAGATGTCAAGTATAGATTGTAGATTATACGTTAAATAGTAATTATATTATTTAATATAAATCTACCGTGGTCAATTTAAATATTACCGTTAGGAGTTACTATTTTTCTAATACAATAGGCCTATCTTTATAATCAACAGTATCCTATAGTAATTTTTAACCATAGTTCCGTAAAACATAAAAATTATTTCCGACTGATTTTAACACATCCTTTATATAAAGGTCGCGTAAATTAATTCTCAAGATTATACAAATATTGAAAAGGATAAAAAAAACTAATTTATGAATAAAAAAACAATTTTGTTTTGCCTACACGTAACATAACCTCAAACATTCATGTGAAGTAAACAAAATATTAACATTTTACGTATAGAAAAACAAAGAGTATAAATATTTGAGCAGAGATATGTGTAAAGTTTACAACTTAGCAAATTATTTTGACGTACCAAAGTTGTTACTTTTCATTACAAAATTCAATAAATTGGATGACTAACATTCATATAAACTTTTGAGGCTTTTAAGTCCATTTTGACCATTAGCAAAGTGCTAGCAAACCCATGATGATAATAAACTGTTACATATCCATTTAAAAATCGTGTCTAAATTTAACGAAACTTGTATTAAGAGAAACTAGTTTGTTTGTGAGGTTCCAGAAATGATTTATGTTTAAAGACACAAAACTTATTTTTTCATTTTAATCCTCATTAAGATTTATTTATATCCACAAAAAAGTACCTGGAGCTTCTGAAATGTCATCATATAATGACCACAAAGTCGTAATTAATTTTATTTGCTGTTAAAAAAAAAAAAATGACCGTGAGATGGCATCGTAGCGTCGTACAAAAGCCTTGATTTTTTTCTTCATTATCTTATACATCCATCTAACAAACTTTCACCTGGTCCATTATTAGGTAATACTACATCCGTCTATTTCCCTGTATTCTTTGTACTAGTTCTTTAGGAGGAATATTTATTTATGGGAATATAATATTTAAAAATCAATATAGCACAGGCATCTAATGTGTTTACAGACTATTTACAATGTATACTTTTTCACGTTACGTTGATCGATATTCATATAAAATTTGAAAAAAAGGGATTTTTAATATTTCCTTGTCCGAATATTAAGAAAGAATTATCAAATCATTTTAACGAAAAATACATTAAGGAATTATCTTGACCCAATAATAACTTGGTGTTATTTAATTGAAATTGTTATCTAAATACAGTACGGCAGAAATGTTTCTGAGTATCGTAATCTCTGCATACATCTCATGATAAACTTCAGTGAATACATATTTTTTTTTTATCGCCTTTTTGTTCGTAAGGTGGTAGTGGTAAGGTGGAAGTGTGGGGGAGGGGAAGAAGATGAATTTTCTTTATGTTTTAAGGTATGAGTACCAAAATAACATTTACTTAAATTGTGGTTTCCTTATATATTTATTTATACATCGATGTAAAATCTGGTCGATGGGCATTGGTTGAATCGTTCCTAAGTTACGCTCAATTTAAGTCGAAAACTGACAAAATAACCTCAATCTTAGGCATTTTTTCGGTTTCATGGTTGATTAGGGGGGAATGAATATTTTTCCCTTTTGAGGTTTGAGGATTACGAAATACTATTCATGTATAAAATTCTGTGGCCCGAAAATCTAAAAAAATAGTATTCATGTGTAAAGTGTTGGGCTTGAAAACTACTAAATTAGTTTCATGAAATTTAGATGTGCTTTAAAAGTGTATTTGAAGTAATGCGTCTGAAAATTTGATAAAGATTGGTTGAGTAGTTCTTCAGTTACGCTCTGTAAGGTCGACAGCAGATAAAAACATAACTTCAATTTGAGATTATGTCCCTTTTGCAGCGAGTCACAGTGGCGAATGAAAAAAAACAATTATACAAAATAAAATGACGAAAAATCCGTCTTCTTGCGCAGAACTGTGCAAGAAATGTTTTAATCTGCAGTGAAAATTATTTCATTTTGATTCCTAGGATCTGTTTAAATCAAGTTTTAAAAAACGTTTTTTAGTGTAGAGTATGTGAACCCAAAATGGAGTCGACTGAGCGTGAAGTAACATGACAGTTGAAATGCATCACTTTTGTCTATATTTGTAAAAGAATTTGAAAATACCAAACATGAAGATTAATTTTCTTTTACTTAGGAGGAATAAAGAGACGGATGAGTGAAGGTTTTTCAGCTGTTTTCTTTTCTAATAACATTCCAAACCTTCACCTCAGAACTTTTTAAAAGTATAAAATATATATCTAAAAGTGTAAAATTAAGCTTTCATTAAAATATATTCATTTGTGAAAGCAGTCGGAGGTTAATGGGTTAGAAGGGAATTACATCAGCTCTTTTCCGAAAAAAAATTTTAACAGCATCAATAGTTCACATGTACGAGTCACTGTGCACATTTTATTTCTCCGTGTTTAACCGTTTAATATTCAAAAAAGACACCGATACACGATCACGTTATCAACATCATCAATAATATAGACAGCCCTATTCAATAGTTTTTTGCATTATTTTTTGGACTCATGGGACCAAAGATATTAAAAAATTGAAAAACGAGTTCAAAAATTTTCTTTCTCATCACAATATTTTGTGTTATATTAATGTGTTCTAGACCGAAGCAGCCAACCCCACCGGGTTTGTCTAGTAGTTAATGCGACATCGCAAATCAGCTTATTTCGAAGTCGAGAGTTCTAAGGTTCAAATCCTAGTAAATGTAGTTATTTTTATACGGATTTGAATACTAGATCGTGGATACAGGTGTTCTTTGGTGGTTGGGTTTCAATTAACCATACTTCTCAGATGTAGTTGACTTGAGATTGTACAAGACTACACTTTATCCACATATTCATAAATATCATTCTGAGGTAATGTCTTATGGTAGGTCCGGAGCCTAAAGAGAAAAAATAAAGACCGGAACAGCCAATCCACCGGGTTGGTCAAATGGTTAAACTCATCATCACAAATCAGCTGATTTCAAAGTCGAAAGTTCTAAGGTTTAAATCCTAGTGAAGGAGGTTACTTTTATACGGATTTGAGTACTAGATCATGGATACCAGTGTTGACTAGGTTTCATATGCCACACATCTCAGAAATGATCGACCTGTGATTGTACAACAATACACTTTATTCATATATATCATCCTCACACATCCTCTAACCCTCGAGATGAGTGAAAAATTTAACAATATTTTAAGAACAAATGGTTAAATAATGTTATCACTAAAATTTTAAATCTATTTTTTTTTTTAAGTTTTTTGCAAGTATGCTTGTTATATAGGTTTTTCTTAGAGATTTACTTTTTTTTTGTGAAAGATTTTCTTTTAGTTTTATTTTCAATTCATATATTCTAACAAGTCTTTAGTTTTTATCGATATAAAAATATTTTCATTAGGATTGAGAAAACTAAGCTTTAATAATAAGAAATTACATTGATTTTAAAGATTATATTCATTAATAATAACAAGGATTTATAAACATTATTTTATTAAAATCATGTCATTAATAGTATACATTTTAATGACTTCCCATGTGTAACTTTCGAGATTACTAACTGTAAGTTTTTCTCCATATTGACGATTTTTTCCTTTTCATCAAATTAAATCGCTAGTCTTCTATTAGAAGATGTAAATATTGTACTTAGACAAACGATTCAGAAATGTATAATGTACAAACATATTCGTTTCATTATGAACATAACATTATTTTTCATTATAGCTGAAGTTTTACCTAACACTTTAATATATAAATATTATTATGATAAGCGTATAATAATCGATTATTTTTATATTAGAACTGACGGATCTACTCAAGTTAGTTATGATGGAGGAAAGTGGTCAACAACAGTTGTTTAGAAACGACAGTGCAGCCGGTCGTTTGTTCAGCAGAAACAGGTTCTTCAGCTTTTCCTTTCAGTCAAGGGCACTCACTTGCTGAGTGACTCCACTCTATTGCCTTCTCCTTGTCCGAAGTTGTGGGTGCCTGTTACTATCGGTTCCGCTATTTAGCTGATGTAAAAAAAAAAAGAAACCGTTTATCGTGTAGGAAATTATTATTAAAAAATTAAAATCTGACAGTAGCTTTACATTAACAATACTGTACTCGGCATAATTATACATATATATATATATATATATATATTTAAATGAGAAAAAACTTGATACAACGGCTGCTTGAAATTTGATAATGTTAAAGATAGAAGTAAAAGCTGTGCATAAAAGGCATACGCTTATATATTACGAGTCGTGTTTATTTATCTATAGTCTACCGCTTCATATATTCGAAATTGTCACAAATCTGACTGTTAAATCAATTCGTTTGTTTCACCTTAGGAACAACAATATGAATAAAAATTAATTTTATAAAATAATTGCTTTAAAATAAACATTTTTGACAAAATAGTGTAAAGTTATGATTAAAGATAATATTCCGATATCGATATAAATATCAAGAAAGTGGATTTCTGTTATCATTTTTAGCCTCGATTACTTATAGATCCATTTTCTCTTTTATACATAAAATTAAAAGTAAATTTCAAAAAGAAATCATCGTTACTAAATTAGGAGAACAAGAAATGCAACATTTCACAAGCATGCTTGCACTAAATAAATAAAAACATTTCTTTATTTACTTGTAAATATAATATTATTAAAGTCGTTATTATTAATTAATTGTGTCCAGGAGAATAAATATACATTTTTATACAAATAATAATAAAAAAGATAATGTGTGATAATGATGCTTTGTAGAGACAGAATATTATAAAAACATTCTTAATTTAATTTTTATCAACCTTTAACTCAACGGCTACTATAATACTAATACACTTAATTCGATTACACAGCAAAATTCTTAAATATTAATTTAGTATATTTCCTCTGCATTGGTCTCTTTTTACGTACAAAAAGACAATATAATTACTTTGATGTCTTTATGTAATTAACATGTTCTACAAAAACTGCCTTTTAACTGATTAGAGTATGCAGCACAGGAACCACTGTAGTTTATTTTTGTTTATTCATAATGTCAAAACTACAGGTTCAATTAGTATATACGGACGTCCAGTTTTTTAAAGAAAATTCATAATAAAATTCATCCTATCGTAATAAAATTTTCTGCGGTTTCCATCAATGTGTTTGTCCGAGTTGGGAGATAAGCAGGACTCACTTGTAATTTAATGTTATAAAAGAAATAACACAAATATTACGTATTTATGTCGTGATCAATGTAAAGCGTTTTATTTAGAATTGCCCAAATTCTGATTGGTCGGAACGATAATCTGTTAAGACTTCTGCACGCCGGAGTTTGAAATTTCAAATAATTTTATTTCTGATTATTTTTTTATCTGAAGAAATATCAATTAATTCTCAATCGGAAATTTATAATTATTTATAAATAATACATTAATACACTAATAATTCATTGACCAAATAAAATTATTTTTTATTCATAAAAAAATTCTTAAGTTACAGTACAAGTAAAATACATACTTATAACATTTAAAGAATCTGTACTTCATGTTGAACAATCCATCTTTATCTCTTTTCTGTATGAACAACTCTACTCATTAAATTTTAAATGAAAAGTAATTACATTTCTTGAATTCATTAATAGAATGTTATTTCGTTTTTCATCTGTAAGTTTTTGGGTTCAAATCCTAATTAGGCTTAGTTAGAAAATTTACTGCATATAATATATCCGGCAGTATTTCAAGTTGACAGCTATAATTTTTTTTTCTTTGATTTATACATACATAAAACACATACTTAACACTAGAGGCTGTACTAAGAGTTATCATTATGTATTGAGAGGTTGCATTAAGTTAATTAGCCTGATAATTAATTCAGTTAATTAAGTGAAATAAATAATATTTGATAAAAAATATTTAAAAATTTTTTAACAAAACTTTATAATCAACTAATAAAAACTAATAATCATTAGACATAAATTTACTTTTATATATCGTAAAATAAATTATATAAAATCAGGGAAGAGTGAAAACAAGTAAATTAAGATCTGACCTTTAATCACACAATCAAAGCTCATAATTGTTTAATAATCAACAATAAAACTTTCTTAAAATTATCAATTTAAAAAGGAAAGAAACAATTTAGAGAGATATGTGTACTCCTTTTTTTTAACATTAGTTGTAATTGGATTTAATAATGAAAAATAAAATAAAAATAGATTTCATATGATATTAGTACTATCAATGGAATAGATAAACTATAAATAAAAAAAAAAAATTTCAATGACTTTTATGATCATTACTCGAAAATGACAGACATGTGCAAAACTAGGGTTCGAAATTATTTACGTATTAAGCTTTATTAGAATTCTAATATTTCTATTAGAAATTAAGCTTTGAATTTTTATAAATTTTCCCCTATAAGCAGGAAAATATAGCAATAATGGATATTAAATAGAAAATAGAATATATAAATAAACAAATTTATATCAATAAAACAAATGCAATAAATTTAATTGAAAAAAAAATACGATCGCAAAACACTATAAAATTATATAATAGCGTTATATATATATATATATATATATCTTCCAACATTTTTTTTTTTTATATAAAAAACAAGATAGCGAGTTAAAAAAATACATCCTTAATTTTGTCTTGTATGCTTAAAGGTAAATCTAGCCTATCGATTTAAAGGATTAAAATTATAAAAATAAAGAACAGTGTTAAAGTAGAAGCGTAGCTTACCTTGATTATCTTACGTATCAACAATTTGCAGAGAGTGAAAGCAAATAGAAGGACTGAGTCAACAATCAACAGCTACTACTTTAGTTGTTTATTTGTTTATTTGTCTACAGCGTAACAAATAATGCAATCCATTTAATATAGAGAAATCAATTTTAAACTGTAGAACAACAGTTTAAAAATAATCATTACATACTACTTGCATACTGTTATAGTACGACATACAGTATATATCATTCTTCATAAGGGGAAATTTTGGTCCGCCACAAGGGCTGTTTGGTGGGAGATTATGACCGCATTCTGCATTGTTACGCCTACTTTGTTTGCCGACCCAGATACGCCAACACAGATGAACATTTTAAACGTCACACCTTACCGTGTTTTTCTGTTTGAAAGTAAAATTTCGCTAAGTAATAATTTAAACAAATATTATTATTATTATTGCTATTAAACGTTATGTTTATTTTAATTTCCTTTTTTCCTAATTCTATTAACGCTAAAAAAAGTTAATAGGAATGAAAATGTATCGTAATATATTAGTTTATGATATTTAAAATATAAATTTCAGATAAAAACAAATATAAATATATTTCTTTGTGTTTGAATTTAATATATAGTAAATATAATACACAAATTACAACACAGTCTTCCTAAAGTATCGAGAACATGCAATACATTTTATTTAAAAACAAATAAATAGTTCCTAAAGAAAATTACGTTGATTAATTATCTGGCTGAAATTTACAGTAGAATTTCAACATAAGTTATATTTTTATACATAATTATTCCAGATTAAATAACTCATGCATTTCACAGAGTTTTAAATATAATTCCTAACTTATTAATACATCCCCCAAGTTGTTTATTATTTAACTCATTATTAAGAAAACTATAAAAAATCTATTGACGAAGTTATAATATTTCTTAAGCAATTGTTTCATAAATGAGAATTATTCGCAGATTTTTATTTTTATAAAGGTAAATATATTTTTTCAATTATACAGTTTTTAATTAATTCGGTGAATTTCGTAAAAATACTATGTCGACCGTAACTGGTTCCTGCGCATATAACTTGGCGAAATCCCTACGTAGTACTGAAATAAGATTACATACTAAGTTCTATAGAATAACGCGTTAACGGTAAAAGAAGGCATTATTTCATATTTTAATAGATATTATGTTAATATCTAATGTTATTTAAAACTTAGTTAAAAACGAAAAAATAGTATTAAATTTTTTTTAATAAGGCACTAAAAATGTTTTCCAAAGAAAGGTTTTTATAGGTTGATCCATTATGTTTTTATTATGTATTTTTTAATCAGACATTTCCTTTTTTAATTGATAATTGTTTTTAAATTGAACATTTCTTTAAATGTATTAAAATCTATGTTTAATTTTTATAAAACTACAATTTTTTTTTAAAATGTTAATTAAATTTCCAGAATTTAACAAAAGAAAGAGAGGAAAAAGAGTTATTGTATAATATTTCCTTTTTCTGAAAGAAATTTTATTTAAAATAACAGATAAAAAGGTGATATACTTACTTATATCCAAACGATTATAAATCATAAATCTAATTTTATGTCAGATTCCTAGTTTATCTTCGTTAAAATATTTCCATTTCCTGTAAATAAATAAATAAATCAGTAAATAATAATATTAATTAGAGGATAATAATTTTTGAGTGCATAAAAGTAGTATTACACCAACTTCAATAATCCAAAGGAAGAACTTTAAAAGCTTTGAAATTTAGTAGTGAACAAAAAATTTTGAAGTAAAGTAGACAGAAATAATATGAACTAAGAAAGCGTTGAGGGAGAAAAAAGTAGAACTTGAGGACGATAAATAATAGAGGATCTTAGAGAAAAATGAGAAAAGAAAAGAGCAAGTGATTTGAAAAGACATCGAAACAGAAAAACAATTTTGAAAGAAATAAATTAATATGATCATTACTAAGAAAAATGGATGACGTTCAATTGATGAAGATAAGTTGAAACTTTTTTCTTTTGATATTTGTTCACATTCCAAACTTCCTTCTTCCTGTACATTTTTTTAGTGATTTTCTTAATTTACTGCGGTCTTGAACATCTTTCTACATTTAATTATGTTACAATTGA
This sequence comes from Zanna intricata, assembly GCA_010016005.3. Lineage (NCBI taxonomy): Eukaryota > Metazoa > Arthropoda > Insecta > Hemiptera > Fulgoridae > Zanna > Zanna intricata. The sequence continues at coordinate 1,215 of JAAAKQ030139200.1, read as the reverse complement.
GATTTACAGAAGAAAGAATATATTTTTATATAATTTAAAACTACATAAAATCAAAAAGTATTTTATGATTTTCCAGAGCCAAATTCACCAATTCGGGCATATACATCGCAATAAATGTATTACTTTCAAAGATTCATTGTTAATAAAATTTTATAGATTTACTGAATCGTAATGGTTATTTGAGTATTTATATGGCTTCATGAAAAAACTATCTTTAATTAGTATTAGAGAACCCGGCAATGCTTCGCCATTGTTAAATTTGAAGGTATGAATTAAATAAATTTTGTGTTTTAGTTGAAAAATTATATTACGAAAATAATAAAATGAATAATATCGATTCAATATTAATTGCATTTCAATTAAATAATCAAAATCATTGTAATGCTCTGGGATATACGATTTTTTTTTTGGTGATTTCATTTGGCGCATATATAAATAGATCGCTATGTTTTCCTATACCGGAGCATGGAACGTATAATTGATCATGAAAAAACATACATTTTCTAAATTCAGTAAACATACTTGATTGATCTCGTTATTTTTTTATCGTTTGTTTCAAAAGCTGGCTTAATTGGAAATGGCAATCGTTTAAATTGGAATGGTGTATCTGTTGAAATCATTGGTATCCATGGTAGCAGTTCTCCTTTTTGCCAGTTAAAATTGTTGCTTCGATGACATTGTTTAACAATTTTTTGAATGCTAATCTGGTGTCGTTGCATAGACAAGGTTGGATAAATATTTCTAAGAAGAATTATAGGAAAAATAATCTTTAAATTTATAATGTATGGTGGCAATCCGGGTAAATCTAGCGAGTTCAAGAATTCAATTTACTCCTTCACCTTGATTCATAATAGGATCTCTTTCTATTTTTCTGTTTAGCCTCCGGAACTACCGTAAGGTATTACTTAAGAGTATGAATGAGGGTAATGTTTATGAATGTAAATGAAGTGTAGTCTTGAACGGTCTTAGGTCGACTATACCTGAAATGTGTGGTTAATTGAACCCAACCACCATATAACACTCGTATCCTCAATCTAGTATTCAAATTCGTTATAAACATATCAACTTATTTGTAAGTAGCTGTTTCGCCTGATAACGCATGTTGAATGGTGATGTTAATTACAGCTAATATTCCACGTTTGCCGGCCTCCGTGGCCGAGTGGTAGCGTCTCGGCTTTTCATCCGGAGGTCCCGGGTTCGAATCCCGGTCAGACA
>JAAAKQ030139167.1:0-13279 GCA_010016005.3 Zanna intricata | reverse complement strand
GCGGTGCATTCCTGGCTCGCAGCTCAACCGAAAATCTTCTTTTATGAGGGCATCAGGAAGCTTGTACAACGATGGACTAAGTGCGTTGAAAAGCAAGGGGACTATGTTGAAAAATGATGTACTTGTAAGTTTGCTATTTGATTACAATAAAATTTTATAACTATATTGCGGATAATAATTGACTTAACCTCGTATAAGTTTGTGCTGCAGAAGAACTTCAAACAAAACTCCAGTACAACGTAAATCTTCTGGGAAGGTGGAATGATCCCGTCACAAACATCCTTCGATGGATATTATTGTTTTATATATGTATATATCTATATATATATATTTACAGGATTTTCTATATTTATAAAATTATCATTTATAAATTGCATAGTTTTTCCATATACATTGTTGTACATACTTAATTACAAGTGTACCATCTTATCTGTTTTGACTATATTGTGCTTTATTAACGCTAAACTTAATTTTAATATTATTTTTTGTTATTTCATTTTCATTAGAATTTATATTATTTATTGTATCATTATTTGTGAATTTCTTTTTTATGATATTATAGTTAGTATTATTCATTAAAGTTGTTATATTATTTCTTATGTTATCTTTCAATTCATCATCATAGATTTTATACAAATTATCTTACATGTAGATTACAGTTTGTTTTGTTATGTATTTTATTTTATCATGTTTAATATTAAATTTGTATGAATTTGCTATAATATTAAGTTGCTCTTTATTGAAATTGATTTTGGCCATATTGATAACTTTATTTCCAAATTTATATGTAAGGTTTAGATTATTTATTTTATCTTGTTTTATATTATTAAACTCAGAGCTTTTTCTTTTATTATAATTATCTTTTAATTTATGTATTTATTATATTTATGTTTCATGATGCCTATAATTTTGAAATCTATAATATTTATTAATTTATTTAATGTAAAATTACCCAAAATTCACATATTAAATACATGTAAAAATTAATCTTTTGTTTATTAATATATAGATTTTTTATTTTATTATTAATCCTCCACATTATTTTATCTTTATTTTTTGTTATAATAGCTGATTTACTATGATTTTTAATTGAAATGTTAATAGCTGTAATATTATTTGTTTACATATTTTATTGAATTTTATATTATCTGTAATTTTATTAATTTTTAACTTTAAATTATAATATTGGTAAACCGTTTTTACCTGGTTAGGTGTAAGAATAAACTTCTTAAACATGGTTTCCATTTTAATTATTTATATACTAGCAGAAACCATGTTGAAGAAATTTATTATTATTATTATTATTATTGTTTTTTTTTCAGGTGATTAAATACTTGTATGTTGTATATTAATGAATCAACGTTTTTAATACGTAAAAACAAATTTTAGACTATTGTTAATATGAATTTATTATTAAATTATTATGTAATTCTATGGTAAACATTTCTTTTTTTTTAAAGAGTTCTTTTGTGCTGCAGAAAAACTCCAAAAAAAACTCCAGTACAACGTAGTCTTCTGGGAAGGTGGAATGATCCGTCACAAACATCCTTCAATGGAACTAATTAACATTTGAGTGTAAATAAAAATGACATAAAACTTGATTAACTAGAAGAGATTAAGTCATTTTGATTAATTACGGATTAATTTATTCATAGAAAGAATATAAATAGCATAATGTAATCGAAACAAAAAACTTATAACGATATGAAACATTAATTAATATGTTAATAAATAATTAAAAAAGTTAAAATTAAGCACTTAAGTTTAACGTAACTGTGAAATGTTCTTTATAATTTTCAATTTCCCGTCTAGCGTTATAGCAGAGCTACAGCTTTAGAAGGATATTGTTACAACTGTTGTAGTTGCCTGCTATATTGTGACATTAGAGGCTGGCGGTAGAATTATATGAATAATATTTAACGTGTAAAAACGTATTTAAAGTGGCCGCTTGTACTGCCAGATCCGCGCGAATGAAATCGGTATGCACCCGCAATTTAGTTACTAAATAAACTGAAAATATTATATTTAAATGAAATTACACAAGTTGATGGGAGTAAGCCGAGCATTAGAAAAAAGCCACGAGACGGGTAAGTCCTACAACTATGTTGTGTTTTTTTTATATCACTTTTTTGTAACAAGAATATTGTTTTTTCGTTTATTGAAATATTTCGTGTAAGTATTAAAATAAGTAACATTTCTTACACTTCAAAAATTAAATAGGTTCAAAAATCTAACTTTGTTTCCTATTGTTTTTTAAATCAGAAGCTTTGTATTATGTACGTAAAAATCCAATCTTTTATGCATGTATTTTTAAGAAATTGATTATTGTATTAATCAAATTAATTAATTGTGTTAACTTTTGAGGAATGAATTTTGGTTAATTTGTTGTTTTTTTGTTTTTTATTTGGCTAAGAAAAATAACAAATCATTGAAATCAACTTTAAAATAAATTAAAAATTCAATACAAATTTATAGTAATATTATTCTGTTGAAACAAACGTTATTAAACATTTTTTAGACGTTCGGAACTAATCTCATTTCGATCCTTTTTTGGAGATTCTACGTTTTTTCCGCTGCTGCATTTTAATGAGTTAACTAATGGATGTAATTTGGTCCAAGAGCTACGTTTAGTTTTCCGCTGGACAAAGTTAATTAAACTTAAATTATGGGAGGCAACATATTGAAGATCCAGTATCATATTTCTGTGTTATTGTTTTGCTACATCCATTAAATGTAAAAATGCTAATGATGAAGTAAATGGACCTTCGGAAGATTTTTTCTTTAATCTGTAATAGATCGACTAAATCCTTAATCACAGTAATAAATCCGAAATAATTCTGCCATCATAATTTATAGAAAGAGCAAAAATTTTATATTAAATTCTGTTCACGTTACGTTATTTATTTGGCTTAATAGTTCTGAAATGTTTTAATTACGAATATGAAAACTCTTATGGTAGTTTCTGTAACAAATATTCATTTTTTAATCTGAAAAGGAATGGGGACATAAAAACGGAGAAAATAAATAAAGATATTAATTCTTGAAAGGGGGCTTTATGAAAATTTTATTCCTGTACGTTTTTTTTAGCCTACTGTCATTGCTTTTTAATGTCGCGAACGTTTTAATAATTTAAAAAAAAAAAAACTTAATTGATCTCATAAATAAATAATAGTTGATAAAAATATTGTCTTTTAAGGTTATTATTTCTAAAATATACGCTAAAATACTAATAGTAAAAAAAAAAAAATTATTATTTAATGAGGTTAATAATTAATTAGAATACAAAATCTACAATATTACTGCAGAGTAAAATAAAATTTAAAAAAAAATTGTTTATTTTTAGAAAATTATGAGTCAACATTAAAGGTACTAGAAGGCTTTAAAAGTAAATGGTGTGTTTGTGTGTTGCGTACGGTATGATGGCGTGACCAGAAACCATCAGAAGGACGAACCTTTACAACACCATATTCAAATCTGGCTGCTTAACGAACATTAGCCAACTCTGTTATACTCACTGAATTTATCATTGAATTAACTGATTTATATATAAACAAACAACAAATTGTTACTAATGCTAACATCATTTAGATTGTAAAGAATATCTGAATTTTAATGTCATTGAATAAATTATATAATTAGACTATTTTTTTGTTCTAAATTACTTTTTTCAATCTGATAATTTAAAATTATTTCAGAGTAATAATCTTGCTTAACCAGTTTAATTTATGTTTAGCATGTTTATAAATAAATAGATATACTATCGAAAATATAAACTTTAAAAAAATATAAACAAATTACATCCAACCATAATAAAATACAATAGTACATATATAATTTTAAATTACGTATTTTAATACCAAAAAAACGACGCGTAAAGGTCCAAATATTCTATATTTTTAATTGATTCAATAAGACTAAAAAGAAGAAATTTAAGCAATCGAAAGCGTTTCTCCCATATTTTTTTCAAAATATAACGCTAGATTTTGCCGAGGGGTACCTAAGTCCTTTATAGGCATTGGTTGCCGTCATAATAAGCACCACCTATTCAACCGAATATTAAACGATCCAAAACATAGTGCACGCATAATATTTTTTTGCCAAAGCCTTTCTATATTGTAAGAGCTTATGGAGAGAATATTATGCGGATTTCACTGTATGAGAATAAAAATCCTGGCAATATATGTCTATCAACTCTGGTTATTTCCCCCTTCCCAGCATTCAAACTCAGGAGTAAGTGATTGCATTTAAAATACTAGAATAAGAAATAATATTTCACAGAAAAATTATTTATAAATTACCTAATTAGTTATTTTAGTAAAATTTACGTTAGTTTTTTACGGAGTTCTTCTATATCAGATTTTTTAGTGAAGTAATTTTAAAGAAATCAAAATTTTAATACGGATTTCAAACACAATTGTTTAAAGTCGTTTAGACTTCGTATCATAATAAATGACAATTAATAATGGTTTCTTTCTCTGGACATTTAAAGATTTTCATTACCTACACCATACTTATATCATACTTTCTTCCAGTACGCACGGGAAGATTCAACATGGAAGAAATCACACCGGAAACGATAATCCCATACATGCTTAGAGACGCAAAAGAATGGGAAAATGCTGAGAAATGGATCAAGGAAATGCTAATTACCAAAGGTAGAGAATTCCGGGAATGGGAAAGGTAACCAAGTCCTTAAGGATGGCGCGGGAGGAAGGGACAGCCTCCTGTGGAACCGGCGCTCGTCCGCGTTCGCGCGGATGGACGACAGTGAGGATCCAGGGGGACTCCCGACCCTGGAAACGGAATAGCTGAATCCGGTCACCCCGCTCCTAAAGTTAAAGGCAAGGTACATAATAACATCTAGACCCGGCGGGCTGACCTGTCATACCGAACATACAGCCGATGGGCAGAGAGGCCCGTTAGAAGCAAAAGACACTCCCCCGGACTGAGTTTTGCTTAATTGCTTGTCCGGCCCGGGGGAGCATGGAAAAAGATTATATAAAAATGAATAATTTTAACTAATAATCGTCCTATCCTTTTTTCATATCCTTTTTATAAAAATCTCATATGTATTTTTTAAAATATCGTATTATTCTACAATAAAATCTTACATTTTAAATTAATTAAAAACAAATTAAAATAATCTATTTAAATTTTTAATAAACATTATCTATATTATGTTATAATTATTCTTTTTCTAACAGCTGTTTGACAAGTCTAAGAATCAGTTATTTGAAAAGATTTGGATGATTGATTTTTGCCAGACGATTATTGAATACCGACTGAATAAATCAAGCGTTATAAATATGGATTCAAACACCATAAGATTACTCAATATTGATAATACTAACACAGAATATTATAGAGAAAATAGCACAGATAAGCAGTGTAAGCTTAGAATACGATCTGTAAACCGATTCCGATCTTTTTAAAATACTTTATATTACTTTAGAACTAATATTTTTTCAACAAATTATTACATAATTTACTTAAATAACTCGATGAGACTCGTCTTAAGATCATCGTGCTGGCATCTTTGAATTCTGAAATGGTTGTAGTATAATTTTTACTGAGTACACCCTCAAGTAACACGCTTAGTTTACTTAGAAACAACATATATTAATAATTATGACTATTGTTTTAATTAATTAAGAATTAATAAATCTTTTCCCAATAATAGTGGCTAGGAATCCTAATTTTTATACGAGTACTATCCATTTATAAGGTAACAAACGATTCAGGAACGAATCAATCCGATGTCATTAATAGCAAAAAAAAAATGGTTAAATGCAACGGGAGTAAAGATAAACAATCAATACGTGCATAAACATATTGACTATTAATTCACTAAAAATTATCTGTTACATACACATCAGTTCTGATCTGTCTCCTAAAGAAGCAGAAATGATTATTAAAAGGAAATTGAAATTTCCTTTTATAATGATAAGACTCATACTTCGAATAAGTAATTCAATTAAAAATTAAATAATATCTTAAAATTTAAATAAAATCTTAGAATACTACGTTTCACTAGATGTAGAAATTACACGTTTTAACTATTATGTGTTAGCAATTAATTATAAATGTTTAAGTTAATGAAATTTAACTTTTGTGCTACCACATCTCTTTAGGTCGTTTTAGGTCAAAAGCGGTATTATTAAAAATCTAGAACTTAATCTTTAAATTGTTGAAAATCTTAAACTTCTGTTGAGTAATTTCCATTTAATTTTATTTAATTCTACACTTCATTTGAGAAAAAGAGACAAGGGCAAAGTGAAAACAAGATGTGAAAGACAAACAAGGGAATCCAAAGGCATCTTCACTTTCCGAGGCTTCGTTAATACTTAGTCCGGTCCGTGGAGGAGGAGTTGGTGAGATAGGTAGCTTAATTGGTAGGGCGCAGGGACACATACTCACTTGTAATAACTTGCGGAACCTGTTATCATGACAATTCGCCCGTAAATGGGTTTCTCCGATTCACCAAAAAAAATTCTACATTTCATGAAATATAATTCCATTAAATTTCTACATTTTATGAATGTATATAAAATTGTCAGCCGAGTTAGTTTACGTGTCTTCAGTTACGGAATTTATACAATAACGGGTAATAGAAAATATCTGTGAAAGCTGAATTTAGCTGTATTCGTATATGCAGCTATTAGAAGTAAAACAAAGGCTATTTTTAAAAAAAATTCTTATCATCTGCAAAAAAATATTTAAAAAGTAATATTCAGAAGTGACTAGTAATCGAGTAATTAAGTGTAACATGAAAGTAAAACCCATATTAAAGAACACATTAAGGTTTACTTGTCTGCCTAATTGCAGTATAGAGATTTTTTTCCGAAATCTCAAACACTAGGATGTAACTGATTATCAACAACTTATAAATATATAAGTTGTTGATAATCAGATCAACTAAATAAAAACAACCACGTCAGAACGTAGCTAGTAAATCATCTTTACACAATCAGTAAAGTTTTTACGAGTCATAATCTGATATTATGTAGGTTAAGGTAGTAAAATATATTCATTATTTCTTCACCCCCAAGAAGGGTGAAGTTGTAAATTGAGGATATTCATTAACGAAAGAATAGATTAATCCTTTTACTTTTATTATATTTCTGCCACAATGGCAAAAAAGTAAGTTATGATTTTTTTGTCGTCAAAGATGTGTGTACTTTAGTTACCATAGTTTCTGTTATTTTGTAATTAGTTTCTTTTTCAGGTTTCTATAATGCCTGAATCCTATACTTATTATTTATCAGTATTATCACAACCATGAATATAAGGTACACTCCGTGGGTGCAGGGGATGGAGCCCTCTGGATAAATGAGATTAGTAACCGAAGCAAGCTCTGCTGTGTCCAGAGCGCCGGTATCCTTGGCAAATTGGGATTGGTGACGAAGAGAGCTCTGCGGCCATGCGGTAGTCCCCTTGGCCCCAGGAGTCTCCGAGAAGCCCATAAGTTGGATCCTCTGAGATTCGCCTGGGCTGACCTGAGCCCCGAGAGGCCAGATTCTGGCTAGACGAGTTGGCTAATGTATATATATATATATATATATATATTTGGTTGTAAGTATATATATATATATATATATTTTAAAATGAATTACATTCTGTTGCTAGGATTTAGTCTGATGGATTTCGTGTGGCTAATTATGAATTATCATCGCTGTAGAAAAGTATGTCTCATATTTCATTCTTTATAAACGTATACTCAGATTTTTAGTTTTCTCATTGCATTGATAAAAGATATAATAAAACATCAGTTAAATGACATGTATAATCTGTTGTCGTACTATACTGAATGATTTTCTTTTTAAAAAATGCTTCGTTATGTTCTTAGTGTAGTAACTGAGGTTCTATGGTTCATTGGGAAAAAAATTGTTTAATTCATAAAACCTTGATAACAAGATATATTATTTCTTTAATTTTATTTATGTCATAATAAATTCATTCAAATACCTTTTTTTCATCTAATATAATTAGTTTTTTTAATTTCTTTCTGTTCTTTGAAAGCAAGGTATATTTTTTCTCATGTCACGTTACGATGATTGATACCAAACATTCAGCATCAAACATGTTAGGGAGTTAGCATATAAAAAGGTAAATATTTTTACTTTCATGCAATATCCTTACGTTTCACATAGAATTTATCCATTGAAAATTGTAATTTTTTAATTAAACAAATCAAACGTAATTTGTATTGAGAGATTTTGTTGCACTAGATACGTTATTCATCAAATAAATATTCTTTAGTGTACATTTGGACTTTCATTGTATAAATTATCTATAAAATCATTTTCAATGTATAATAAATTTAAGGTAAAATAGTTGTAATTTCGAAAGTTAGATTTTATATATTAGGAAAGCTATTTAATTGATATTTATCAGAAATACAACCGAGACACCAATAAATTATTCTATTAATTAATATATTCTATCGATCACATATACCATAAATAATTATTGCGCATTAAATTTAATGATTAGATTTGAAAATTAAGTTATTTACTCTTTATGGTGCTTTCAATTAACTGTAATTGTAAAATAGTCTACCCAGTAATAAAAGTTACAGGTAATTTAAATTATTGGTTTAATTAATATGTATCTATTAAATAACAGAATTAATAAATTAATGTCATTTTTCAAATATAAATCTCGTAAATGGGTTATAAAAACATTATATTCCTTTATTTATTTTATAATATATAGCCTATTAACCTGTTAAACTTTATTGAAATTAAATATACATCTGCTGACCGAATTAAATTAATATACATCTATTTAATTAAACAACTTTGCCTTATCTGCATTTTACATTTGAAGATATATGTTCGAAAATAACATGAACCGAATGAATAACTCAAAATAATTTCAAAGAGTAAATGTTTCAACAGTAAAGAAATAATACTGAAGATAATTAAAGAAAGTAATGATATATTAAATTGTAAATTTATCTCAAGGGGCTATGCAGTGATTAAAACGGATCTGTCAATGATAAAGGATTAACGATTAAGTTTCGCAAAACGCTTCACATTGATGTGGTATTAAAGAAAACACATATTAAGCAATCTACGATGCATCAGGTATGGCATAACAAAAAGTTAGTTTTAATGTAATCTTATAACACTAAACGTATTTAACATTAGACTTATTTCCGTTTAAAATTATCCTAAATAAAAGGAAATTTCTAATTTCCTTTTATGAGCGATGTGCAGTTGTCGTCTTTCTTTGATTTGAAAAAAACTGTCAGGAGAATATCCGTATACCAAGTTAAAACTAGCTTTAAATTCATTCCTTTATTCATCTGCGATTATTAGGGTTTTCATCCGACACGTTTCTGTAGAAATCGCGTATCCAATCTTCCATATATGCTCTGCAAGATTTTTTCTTCAAAAAAGCAATACAGTAAATCTATGCATTTTCTATCTTGTAATAAATATAGTAACATTTAACAGCGATTTGGTTGTTGGTAGGACATACTAACATAATAGAGTAATCATTACTTTCTCAGCTCAGTTTTTGTATAATATTTTTTCCCTATGGAGCTTTTTTGTTTTTGTTTTTTTACTTCCGAGTTAGGTATTTCTACAGAGAACGAGATGAAGAAAATTTGTAGCGTGTATGAGAAAATGGCATGCCTGACCGAGATTCGAACCCGGGACCTCCTGATGAAAGACCGAGACGCTACCTATCGCGCCATGGAGGCCGGTCCCTATATGGAGCTTGCATAAATGAAAGATCATAGTAACAAGGAATATATTATTACAGAATACATCTCTATACCACGCGCACCCAGGTTTGGAAAATTAAAAAAGTAAAAAAAAAAAAAATGTTTACTTTTTTTGCACCGTATTAACAAAACTACTATACCATGGAAGTACAACAGTATTTGTTATTTGCATAATATAAGTAAATATATAATTAAAAACACAAAAATTACTGTAGGTTTTACCTTAATTATTTTATCAGTGCTTGGGTTTTCATAATCCGTAGAATTACAATTATCTCCGTAAACATTTAACTCCAAATAATAATTGCCTTCTCTTCCATCGAGAGAGTTGAAATACAATGCTTTTTTGACGATTTTTTAATGACATTATCTGGTATTTTGACCAATCCACTCACAGACCTGTACCAAAACCAGTTTCTTAATTTTACCTGATAGATGATGTAGTCTCATGTAACTTGTGACTATCCGGTTGGTGTAACATTTACGGGGTTTGGTTTCAAATGGTAGATTTACGCAGATATCTAAATGTTAAAGAACAGAATGTCATTCCACCAGGCAAAATAATTTGATCACTCTTTCCACCAATCAGTCTTCGCTTTACCATTATTATTAGTCTATGATCCTTAAAACTGTCTACTATAAGTGTGGATGGTTTTCGTTAATAAAGCGCTTGTTGGATACTCTCAACGCATTTAACCCAGTCCGGTATTAATTCATTATGTATCCATAGCTTCTCTTGTGCTCGTAAGGCAGTATACATTTTTATACATTTTTCATATTTCGGTAGATGTTTTCTTTTAAAAATTACATACTGGGATGATTTTTTCCTGACAAAAGTATTTTCAGCTTCACCGAGCAACCTTGTATTTTGTTACCGGCAGTTCATGTAACACTCTCTGCACTTACACTTTCTGATGTCGGTAGCATTACGAAATGATCCGTATTCCCTTTTGATCTAGGGAATAGCTGTTCCTTTTTCTTTGAAACTTTCTCGGTTTATATTCGTATTCTTTTCGCAAACGATGTGCAGTTTTCGTCTTTCTTTGATCTGAAAAAAACTGTCAGGAGAAAATCCGCTTACCTAGTTAAGACTAGGTTTACATTCATTCCTTTATTCATCTGCGATTATTAGGGCTTTCATCCAACACGTTTCTATGGAAATCGTGTATCCAAACTGATATACTTCCACATATGCCCTGCAAGATTTTTTTCTATTTCTGGATGTTTCGTGTAATTCTGCTGAAATGCTCTCTTTTTTTTCTACAAGAAATTTTTTTTTCTTTCTTTCAGTACTCTAATATATTAAATTTACCTAATATTATGTACGAAGCACAGACGTTTTTAAACGTCATTTCGGACAAAATGATGCGTGTGTTACATCAGTGTACACAGTATTACTAAATTTACTATTATATTATGTATGTGTATAATAATACATACTGTAGATAATAAACATAAAATGAAAAAATTTATGTAACATAACAGATTGTTATCAGTATCAGTGAATAAATCACTTTTATCAGATTTCATTATAATATCAGGTTTATCTATCTCTTTATTCGTTAATTCGTAATTTTATAACAAATTAACGAGATTTTATATTTTTATTCTAAAAATTATAACAATACAACTTCCTTTCCGGTAGTGAAAAAACTTAGCTCTAGTAGCTGTGATTACAGAAATATGAATATAGAAATTTTAATACACTAATGCATTAATGACCATAAACTTACGAGATTATACTGGGAACTGATACTTTACTGCCTTTAAATATTTTATTAGTTTGGCCATCAAGATATATTACCAAGATGATTTGTTTTAACTATTCTCAGAACTCATACCAAAAGTATGGAAACTGTTTAAGAATAGATAGTAGAATAATTTTTCGGTTTAGGAGAAGGAAAATAATTCATGTTCATCAGAAATTGAATATGTATAACATGAATGCAACTAGTAAAAGAGTATTGACAAATATATTTTAAGGACACAGACGGGATTGAATCAAAATTAGTAAGATGAACTAGAAATGATTACCATTGCATCCTACTCGAAAAACGAAAAAGAACCAGTAAAAATCCAAAGAAAATTTTAATTTTTATAAATTTTTTTGGAAGATTTCATGTCATTCGAGAATAAGACGATGTAACAGATTTCAAGTTCTGAGAGTCGTAATAAGTATGGTTTTGCCACGAAATTTGAAAATTACTAATGAGTCAAGAAAACCTGCTCCATAATACCCTTTTAGCATAATATATGATTCCTCCATCTTTACTGGTATTATGTATCATTCTGCTAATTTACTGTACTATAATTGGATGCAGTATTAGTAAATGTAGTGTTTTATAATTAATTTTACGGGTAAAATATTATTAAAAGTTAATTACATTTGAATTAATTAAATTTCAAAATTAGAAAATAAACGACATATAATGTACTCAATACTTTAATAGAATTACACATATTTACTTCATCATATAATTATTACTTTATTTACCTATGTTCTGAAATCGATTTACTGTCTTTCTCACTACGCCCATGTTGAAATTATCCAGCCCATATAATGTTTTTCTCGATTCTTTCTGAATGTACGAAAAAAGAAAAAATCTCCGACGGGTTTTGATGCAATTTCTTTAATAAATCTCTTTAAGTTTCCGTATTCTCTGAATCTGCAATCGGAATACTAGTCTGCATTTGTTTTTTTTTTCATACCTTTGAATCGAAATAATATGTCAATCGTCGTTTCCTGATTATTCAAATCTACCTCCTTTTTTTCATGAGATCATACATATTACACTACCTACCGTGTTCTCAGGTTTAATTTTTTGTGTTTTACAATGGATTTAAATCGGTTCATTTCATTTGAAACCCAAATTAAAAGAATACAGAAAAATATAAACTTTTGCTATAACTTATTCCTGAATGATGAACTGATTACAGATCGAGATAATCGATAATCGAGATGGAGAAAGCGGCTCAGTGGAAACGTACTCCACTCTCAAACAAAAACTAAAAGATATTATTTTATAGATGTAGCTCAAGATAAATGTTATTTATTTTGTCTACGATTCTTGCTATTGATATATGTTAATTCTTTATCAGGGTAATTAAAGAGAGGGTGATTAATTTGTTATGACTAATTGGTTTACTCGACAGGAAACGTTCACAAATTATGCGTCATTACTTGTCTGTTCATTGATTTATTATTTCATAAAATAATACATTTTCCTAGATTTTCAGCGTTTATAATTAAAAAAAAAAAAAAATTAAGTAAGTAAATTTTTCATAACAATTAATTTTGTTCATATATTAATTTCTAAAAAAAATTAAAAAAACTAGTTCAATGGTTTAGTACAATTGTAATAGTAATAACACTAATAATACTGAAATTAAAATTAGTTTTTAACATCTGTATGCGGTAACAAATTTTGTGAAGGAATGTAAATAGTAAACCGGATTCTGATTTGTGAAAACTCTCTCTTTATCTGTTTAGCCTCCGGAACTACCGTAAGGTATTACTTCAGAGGATGAATGAGGATGATGTGT
>JAAAKQ030139166.1:14668-31445 GCA_010016005.3 Zanna intricata | reverse complement strand
TAAAGTAATTATTTATATTGTTTATAATTAATTGTATTTATAAATAATGAAGATATTTGTAATAGAAGCAAATAGAATTTTCTACTGATTTCTAGACGTCTATATAAAGAGCTAACGGTATATAAAGAGGGGCGAGCGACCCGTGGGTTGGTTCATTCGTGTGATAGTTCCAAGTGGTTACACTGCGTGAAAGTTAAAAATTGTTTCATGTAGATTTTGTTAAGCGTTGTGTGTTGTTTGTTTGTTTTTTTGTGTTAAATAAATTATTGTGAGAAGGCTTGATATCGTGTTGGTTATTTATACGAATCATGTTCTCACTATAATTGGCGATCGTGATAGTATTGTTAAAATAATTGTGGGGAAGTCGATATCGTGTTACATACGAATCATTCGCTCACAACAACTTTTAGCTGCATTTGCTACATCTCCTGTCCTGGAACTTGTCGAACAGCCGCTGGTTGGATAATTTGTTTGGTGCAGCCAAACATACTTGATGAGATACTATGAAGATATTCTGAGTCTGGGCATAACTGGAACATCTAATGTATTGGAAGACAATGAATATTCTCTGCTGCATTGTGTAACCCGTTTTTCCTCAATTAAACGTGCAACAAAAGAAGGAAACATGCTGCCATAAAGATGCATCACTTTTTGAACACTATGTACGAGTATATGTATGTACATAATAAGTAAAAAACGAATAAGCTCTTTTACCAAGGATTAAAGAAACAGCCGTGAAAAATCAAGTTATTTTTATTTATTAACAGTATTTGAACTTTTTTTTTTTTATTAGGTTTTATATGGGCATCAACTGCTATGGTCATTAGCCTTCGTCATATTCTTTAAATTAAACAATAATTAAGTATTTGATCTTACTTGCTAGTACAAATTAAACATTTTTGCATTCAATTATATTATTTATTTGAAAATAAATAGGGTTAAGAATTATTTTTCTTCATTTTATTTTTATGATAGCCAAATTAATATTTATGATAGCCACAGAGGATTCTAATAGACTAATTTTTCGTCTCGATTAAAAATAAAATAATTTTAAAAATCTAGTGTATTTAAAAAAGACGCAGAAATTATTTTTATTATAATTCCAAAAATACTATAATGTCTATGTTATTTATAAGAAAGTTCTTGTAGATCAATACTTCTCTTTATGTAAATCAGATTTTATTTTTTGTGTGCAGCTTAAAAATAAAATCTAATTAATTTTATTAATTACAGTATATGAAAAAAATGATCTTAAAAACTAAAAAAGTTATTTTTAAAAAGTTTGATATTAACACATAATATTTTTAAAATATGAATAATGACAAGGCCTTCATATCGATCAAGTCTCTAGTATATATTTAAAAAAAAAATTACTAAAATAAATAACTATTCGAGCGAAAACATATCATTGCATACAGCGACGTAAGCTTCATCGAATACTTAAACTTACTGAATTGCCTGAAAAGAGTAGTTACGTTTTTCTGAAACTGATTATTTCAAAGAAAGGTGTAAATTTGTTTTCCCTAGATTTTGCCTAAAAATAAGCAGGGTTAACACCTTAATTGATTTCGATTTTAAATGCAGCCTTAAACGAAGTTTTATTGTAAGAGAAAACTAACACATACTTTAATAATATAGGAATATAATTAAATTAATTTAAGAATAATTATATAGGAAAACCTTGTTAGACTATATTTGTCCAAATTACCAACTGTAATCTGTAAAGCTATCCTTTTTCTAAGTAAATAGAGAACATAATAGAAAATAGATAATATAAAGCGGATCACATATAACGAAATAAAATTTTCCACTCAAGGAAAGACTTTTAAGGTTCTGTAAAGATAGAGAAGATAACATTAATATATGTTCGTTGAGTGAAAAAGCATTGAAAATCTGATATAAGAACATGTTACTACCAAAAATGGCATAGGAAATTCATAGAGTAACAAGAACTCCATGTCAGGATTACAATAACAGTGAAGAATAAAGTGGTTTTCCGTTCTTCCTTACTTGAATGCTATTGGATATCAGAATAAAAAATCCTTTCAAAATGTTGGTGATATTCAGCAATACAAGTGTTACCTTTTAATCTGTTCACTAATCGATTACGATCATTTGGTTTAAAAGCAAATTTCAAATTGTGCTTTACTTTATCTGGTTCGCAGAAGTAAGAAAGTGACAATCTTAGTGTAATGTATTCCTTTCTTTGAGAACGAATGCATTACATGCACGTCTTCACTTAGAAGGGGAATGAGACCTCATTTTTCACCCAAAACTTTTTAAGATTTCCAGTGTGTTTACACAACATAAGATCAATGTATTATCGATCAACGATTTAGTATTTCTTCACCACATAAAGATCCACCAGAAAATTGCCTCGAATTTCATTATGGAACACCAAAGTCTACTACTAAAATTATAATGTTACTTTCATTACAACTATTACTGATTTTTTTTTTTTCATTTTTATTACACTTACTAGTTTACAATTATAGCTTACAATTATCGATAAAAATATATATTAAAAAAAAAAAGCTAACATTAATAATATTTACAATTGTACTAATTTCGACTAATTTGTGATAATTATTGTTTAAATAAATGTTAGAGAAAAAAATATAAAAGATAAAATAATTTTAAATATTACTTGGGTGGTCTTAGAAGTCTTGTTCCCCTAATTTACCGTCAGCTGCGAGGCACAATAAATCTCGGGTGGCCAATGATCTTATAACAGTTAACATCTTGTGAATGAAGGTCAAACAAGTCTGTCCTTGTACAACACTTTTATACATGTATATACATGCATCTATACCTTAAACGTATGGTACACACCTGCATAAAAAGTTAAAAAAGAAAAGAAAACAGACATCAAAACAAAAGGTACCAACTTAACATGTTGTAAAAACCTACTTTTAAGCTACCTACATTTTATTTAACAAACTTCAAACTGTCCTTTTACGGCATTAAAACCATAAAGTGGCTATAATTTAATATTGTCGGCATTGACGTGTTAAATTAAATTTATTTTTTTTTACTTTTAAAGGTTGTTATAATTATATAACTATATAAATATAAATTATAACAGGGATGAACAGTACAAGATAAAATTTTAAGCTTTAATTTAACGTATAGAAACAAGAAGAAAATAAACATGCCGGTCTCCGTGGCGCGAGTGGTAACGTCTCGGCCTTTCATTCGGAGGTGCCGGGTTCGAATCCGGTCAGGCATGGCATTTTTCACACACGCTAAAATTCATTCACCTCATCCTCTGAAGATATACCTTAACAGTGATTCCGGAGGTTAAAAAAAAAGAAAATAAACATGAATATTTTTATCAATTCTTGATAATATTTGAAATGATTTTACGTAAAACTTTATGATTTTATAGTGTTATTAGAATGAATTAATTCATTCAGCAGTTGTGATTCCTTCTTTTTTACATGTTTCATCTTGAATATCAGAAGGAAAACATAAGAATAATGACTTGCTCCCTAATATTTGTATTTCTCATAATGTTGTTTCCTTTAATTCAAAATAGTAAAATGTATATTCAAAACTCGGTAGGTGTTTTTGGTTGCTTAGATATGTATGTTTGATTTTGTCCTAACAATAATAAAAATTTATAATTTGTTTATTTAAAAAAAGTCATTTTATTAAATTATAAAAAAAACTAATGAAGAAGAAAAGTGATATTGGGTTTGGAAATGGGGTTGGGGTTTACGGACATTTTATTCACGCGTGATTTTTTAGCTTAAATCTGAAAAATAATGTCATCGAATTGTAAAATATTTTCTTAAAATTTACTTAAAGATGTCATAAATTTGATTTTTTTAAATATTTTCTAAATTTTTATTATTTTAATTTATATATATATATATATACTTGAAATTTATTATGTTTTTTAGATGAGGCGGTGTAATCTTGGGAACAATCTTAATCCCTATTTTACATTTAGGGACATTATGAAGGATAATGCATTCTCATATTTAAAAAAACAAAAGTCTATGATAGTTTATTTTTAAATATATAATATTAAGTTCTTTACATATATAATTATATTGCAAAAAGTATCACAAAATTATTTAACAAAAATACTAGTAGTTTTTTTTTTAGGCTTTTAATTATTCGTTTTTTTGTTTAAATATTCTTAGCAGGAACAGATATGCTATGTTGGAATGTGTTCTTTCTACAGTAAAAAATTATAAAAATTGAATTATCAAAATGTTTCAAAAGAATTATTACTTTAATGGATACATATACTCCCAGAATGCATACTCATATGATAAAGTTTGATTCCTAGGAATAGTAAAATTGTTTTTTTTTTTTTTTGGTAAAACTGGACTTAAAAAAATCCAATTTTTATCGATTATTAGTTATTCAATGCAGCAATAGATCTGCCTAATATTGCAGACCTACCTAAAAGATATTTTGGTAATTTTTTTCGAAATCATACATATGAATTTTTTTAGTAAATTTGTATTTAAGTTGGAGACCATAACTTATGATTTTAGTTATTCCGAAAAAAAAAAACTTATATGAGGTTTACTAATAAAAAGTATGGAATTATGTGGTTGTAATTGCTTACTTTACTGAACTGATTATCCACACTGCGTACCAGGATATTGTGCTGCATACATATAAAAACAAAACGTTCCCTTACAATTGTAAAGCACAACTCTTAGCCCGATTTATACTAAAAAATTTTCCCTAAAAATTCTTTTTAATGTTATTATCTTCATGGCTCTTAGCGCTAGTTTACTGACGCGTGACGAATGATTTTTGTTAGTATTATTTATTTACATGCTGTAAAGCCGCATGCTGGTACGCAGTATAGTCCTTGAATCTCATTTGCTTTTCGTGCGTCACAGCCATAAGAAATACGAGGGCAGATAGTGAATGTAAACAAAATGAATGAACCCCTTTCTTTGTTCTGTACTCTTGGTACGTTTAACACGTAACAAGTAAAAAAATATAAAACAAACTTTACTGTAAAGGTAAATTAAAATAAATTTTGTTGTGACCTTCTTTTCTGTTTTTATTTTAACTGTAAAATAATGAGTAATGTTAATATATTAATCTTATTTTGTATTTGATTTTCAACACCGAAATTTCTTAGTACTTTCAAAATGAGAAACAAATTGACAGTTTATTCGTTGAATACTTTTTTATTTTACGTTTAGACTTCTTACCCGTTATTATAACAATGATATATGTATAAATTTTATTAAGCAGTGACGTGCGGATTGTAATGATTATTCTTCTCTTTTCTTTATAAGAAAAAACAGCTCTGTTTTACTTTCTGTTATTTTGAAATAAAGAATTAAACCGGTGGACAAAATATATTTTATTATAATATTAAGAAAAAATGTAATTAAATTTACTTTTAATGATCTCCAAATAATTTAAATCATCAAATCTTATTAAAAATAGCATATAAAAATAAATAATTAATCAATTTCAGGTTTTAATGTAAATTAACCGATTTATGAAATTTTCTCGAAATTCTCTCTGTATATATACATATATTTATATATATTTTTTTTTGTTGAGTTCATCTTGTTTTGCCCCTTGGAGCCGGACCCGCAATCAAACATTTACACAGCTCCAGAGGGTGCCATCGCCTCAAAATACCACGGCAGGAACTAACGTTCCTGCGAGGTATTTTGTTCCGGTCTTGACGCCTCACCTCTAATGAGGAACTCCAAACGGATCCCACACCTGGACTACGGTCTTACTTTACTCCCAAGTTATTAAGTCCCAAGGGAGTTCCCATCCAATCATCTAAGGTGGAGGGACACCTGAGCCTCCCACCCTTCTGGACGGGGCTCTCCAAACCCTAGATTACCATCCCCAAGAACGAAGGCGCATGGATCTCATTTCTTACTTCTGGTCCTACAGCCTTGGCTCCCTAGTGAATGAATTCTGACATTGCATAAGGAAAATTTTGCTTCCGCGCCTGACAATCTTCCCGAAGATGTCCCTCATCCCCGCAAATAAAGCATTGCTCTCCTCCTATCAGGACCTCTGCAGGACTTAGCCAAGTGCCCTACCTTCCAGCACCAAAACCATCGCTCTTCAGCGGACTTCTTCGACAGGCGACAATCCACCCGCTCGATGCGAATGCGCCAGATCTTTAGCAATTCATCAGCCAGAGATGGCGGAACCGCCACCATCACCACTTTCGTCTCTCCAAACGACGACCTCAGAGATAAGAAGTTTGTTCTCGACTCCCTTTGTTAACCAGGTGTATTTTGTTGTAAGGTGATAAAAGTATGTCTGAAATCACGTTGTTGCGATCAACATGTTTTGGTTGGTGATTTAGCATTGCATTGACTCGTGTAATAAACTATGTTCGGGATATTTACAGCCATAAGAGCTAGTGATAAAGGTGGATTAGGCGTCGGTTTCGTGCTTCCGTGAATACGGTTAGTAGAGGTGACAATACAGGTCAATAAAAGCATACAGCGAAGGCAACGGCTGAGTTAAAATTCACGATGTAAAAATCTAGCGATGCATTTGCATTGGTGGCATCCCGACCGAGGCCTGGCTGTGAGATGTAATCGACTATTTCAAACATTTTACATATTACATAATTTGTCTATGCCTTTCATTAAAATATAAATTTTGAATAAGTTTTTTCTGTTATAATTCAGTAAGATGTAGATTAAAATTTAAAGATATCAGACAAGTCTCTTTAAGCAGCAGCTGCTTTAGTTTTCGGTTATACTTCCATCTTAAGTTTATAACATTATAGTTTCCCTTTGTTTTGAAATGATCTTAGGGAACGAGTAGCTAATAACCTTGATAATAAAACTATTTTTTATTCTTAAATTCACAAAAATGAGACATTATTTCTTCATACATTTTTTAAATTTGGTTTACACACACACACACACACACACACACAAAAAAAAAAGAGAGAGAGAGAATTCCTTACGTATACTACTGTATTACATAAAAATATTGTTTATTTGTTTCCTCAAGAAAATCTTGAGAAACTATTGGACATTTTTAAAAAATTCTTTAAAGATTTACGTCTTTCCATGAAACATTGAATATTTAGGATTCATCACACATATCCCTAGAATTTTTCCCCTTTAGTTTTTCTGATGATATGATATGATCATCATTAGATAATAAAGTTACAGTGACAATCAAGTTACTGAGATAATCAATCATTAATCATATGTTCATCATACTCTCAGATCAGATTTTTCGGATTCAGGAATGCATCTTCCACAGATCTGGTAAGAGTATAATCTCCAATAAACCTCATCCTGCAAATCCTTATTAACATGGTAAAAATCTGAAACATTTTACCGTTATTTAAAAAAAGAACCTCATACAATCTTAGAAATAAAAAGAAATTTAGTTGTTTGGTAGAATCTCTTTGGTTTTTCTCCTTATGCTAACACCCCTCCCCCCCAACTTCTCTATAAAATATTTTATACTCTTATACTTTAATTTTAAACAGCTTAATATTATACTGCGAAATTAAATCTCGTCATTTTAATCAGGTGATCTATTTCCAAAGGGTAAAACTGAGTTGCGTCATAATGTTTGGGGCTTCTTCCACCCCCGTTTAAATAGAAAGAGCTTCTTCTTAAACCCTTCTTTTTCTTAAATTAATAAACATTTTTGCGAATATAACAAAAAGTATTGCGTTCTTTTTTAATAAAGATGCTCATTAATCATTATCAATCCAATCCCTGTAGCCCCTCTCAATAAAAAAAAAAGTATCGCAGAATGTCGATATTTGAAATGTAATTTATGAAGAGGTTACTCTGCTTCCGGATAGCTAATCGTAAATAGAAAAGAAATAAATACAAATTCTATTATTGAATTTTCAGTAATATATAATATATATATATAAGGTATACTTGAAATATTTCAAATATTTGGTTTTCGATTTGGAAAAAGTTTTGTATGTATTCATATTGTTCTTAAACCAATGTTATTCAAGAAAATTAATTGGATCATTTGATACTATTTCATAAGAACTGGTTTCTGGGGTTACGAGTTATGAATATGCCACTCAGGGCTATTCATTATCTTCTTCCTGGAGTGTTGTAAAAATAGACATTTAAAAAAATATTTTATTTATTTTTGTTAGTTTTATATTTTAATTAGGATATAAATTCTGAGTGCAGTTTTTTAATGATAAATTTTTAATGCTTACTTATTTTTTTTTTAGCTCTGTCACTTTTCTAGGACGTAACTAATCATTATTAATATTACGCAAAGAATAATAATGAGGAAAAAAGTATTCTTTATTCTCTGGATACAATGTGTCTAGATATATAACGAAACTTCATATTTTTAATCGAATTATTTGTTGCAATTTACAAAAGAAATGACAAAAATATGTCGACTTCTTACTCAATATTTAGAATTTCAGTATTAATTATTTTGAATATTTAATAGTTGATAGTTAAGTATTTAATATTTTAAGTTGAAAATATGCATAAGAGAAAGCAATATTAGAAGGTTGACCTAGCCGTTAGAGGAAAACACTATTCCCTTGTGTTTCCACTGAGTGGCTTAGTGCTTACCCGGATAAAGTTACTCTTGTTAAAAGGTTGAACTTAGTATGAGCAGACAAAGTTAGAGTAACGGTTAAAGTAGACCTATACTTTAAGTCTAAGATGAGATGATGTCATGCTTGGCAACCCGTAACGTTTTCAATCCGACATGGGCAGATTTACATAGGGGAATTTTCAGTTTAATAAATAATTTAAGGAAAATTCTATGGTTCAAGTTATATTTTCTAAATTTTTTTTCATTACGTACAAGTTAAAATTGTATTCTACAAAAGAATTCATATCATTTTGTTTTTATATATTTTAATTGAGGAAAAGTATTGATAAATGTCTTGCAAAATATTTCTTCATTTATATAGACCTTAAAAATAACTCTTTTTTAATGTCAATGATCAACAACATTATTATTACTTCAACAACAGTCTTACTATTTTTATTACAAAAAAAAAAGAAGAAGAGTTTGAAAGAATTTTGTTTTTAATAAATCAGTAAATTCTCATATCAGGTTTAATCAATAAAATTAAATATAAATTCAATCTTGTGCAATATTTTACAAAAAGAGAAATTATAAAAATGATAAAATGTAATCTTTATAGTAAAGGTTAAGAACAATTTCCAACTAATGCCTATTTGGATTATTATTTAGCTTATTTGGCCTTATTTTGCCTAACAGCCTATTTGGAAAAACTGCATATAGAAAAGCCAATTACCTTAATTAATTTATTAAATAATAATATTATTAATATAATAAATAGTCTATTAAATTTCAGCATGTTCTTTAATGACTCCTAAAAATGAGAAAGTTATTCACAAAAATAACTGAGATTTACTACGGAAATTAAGAAGGAAAGTGGTTTCCATTGCGTTGCGTTCATTACTGTAATTAATACATAACTGCTCATCGCCATTCCAGGCCGACAGAAATGTAAATATATACACTTTATTCATCACAAGGATACATCATTATTCTCAGAGAAAACAACTCAAGAGTCTTCATGTTTGTTTTTTAGTTTTCTTCAACCAATTTTCTAGTTACTGCTGGGTATGGGTGTTTATGTATAGATTAGCAACTGTAATTACCGCTACCGACTTGCCAGGCCTGAGGTAGCTGTAGACGTAATGCAATGTAAGTGTAAATGTATCAGCAACCATATAGTCTTGAACAACTAAGATTGATTACTCTTTAGAATTGCGGTTAATTGAAACCCAAAGAACACCGGTATCCCCAATCTAGCATTCAAATTCATATAAAAGCAAACTTATTTACGAGGACTCAAACCTTAGAACTCTCGACTTCGAAAATCTGCTGATTTTGTGATGACGAATAAACCACTGGACTAAACCGGCGAGTAAACTTCGATTTTTCATGTACATCAAATATTTTATATGTGGTTCTTATTTATATATTGAAAAAAGTAGAAGAACTAACGTATGAATGAATTTATTATTTTCTGTCATAAAACAATATATCTACAGTATTTTTTACTAGGGAAATCTTAGTAATGTAGGATTCATAAAACTGCTTTGTTTTTTTGTTATTCATTTCATAGTTCTAAAGAGCAAAAAAGTCTAAACGAATATTACAAAAAAATTTTGTTATACTTTCTACATTTATGGCCAATCATTAAATAATTTTTTCAATATCAATTCTCCTCTTTCTGGTGTTAAATTGTTTTTAATATCTTTCTTAACATCTCCCATCCTTTGTAATTTTCCTGCTAACAATGTAGAATAAATATTTTTTAAATTTGGTTTATTGTTATTTTAACCCTAATATTGATTTGATTCCTTATTTTAAATTCTATTATTGTATATTGTTCTTTTTTTTTAAATCGTACGTCCCTGGTATTTCTCGCGTCTTGTTATTTAATTCTAATCAAAGAGAATTGTGTAATCAGCAGTTTTAAATTATTGTCTGGCACATCAATAGAGAAATAAGTTCCAATAAGTATTTCTTGATATTAAGACAAGAAGAACTTCATTAAATAGAAAATACTCTTATCAATGAAAAGAACAATACAAATTTAATAACAATATTTTATCTGTATAGAATCTTACTCCTCTTATTGTATTCCACATTTAACAATGTAATAATAAATTTATATTCAAAACATTCCAGAAGTAAAATATAAATTTATAATAAGTATTTAATATAATACAAGCGATTCGCTATGGCTTTTTTTTATTACTAAATCTCTACAAACAAAAATAATATCTAAGAAGAAATTCTTCAGTTCCTAAAATAATAGAATACTGTTGAGCTCTGCTGACTATACGTCTTTTCTTGGTTGCAGAACAGGATAATTAATCTATCAGGAGATTGTTTTTAATTTTATTCTCTACTCTAAACATCTCTCGTTTATTTCCTCATAAGAAATACAGTCATCCTTTATTTCCTGAAAGATTATCCCTATAATTTTTTTTTACGATTGTAGCTGAAATGTTGTTTAAAACAGGCGTTTAAACTAGTAAAGTTAGCATAAAAATAATCCTTACATGATACTTATAACAGAAAAATTTCATTTTTCTTGAACGAGTGGTTTTAGAGAGTGGATTAGGATTATTCTGTTATTTGCGGGGTTTTTTAATTTAATTTTTTTTTTTTTTTTTTTTTTTTTTTTTGTAAAGCGTAGAAGATTTTTTTAATATGGTTGGTGTTAAGAAGAAATTAAAAAAAAAATAGATGGGTTAAAAGACTTGGAAATGAAAACGTTTATGAGGTAAATCGAAAAAAAGAATTTGATAAATTCTTAGTAGGCAATGTACTGGTAGTAGGTTTATTAGATCACATACTAATCATCCAGAATAATTTATTAATGTAAGAAAGTACATAGTTTAAAAACTGTACATAGAAAATTTAAATATACTTGTATAGTAATAATATTATTATTGATATTATTACAAATAATATTTAAATAATAATTGAAAATGTGACAAATATATTGAAATTAAAAGATTGCCCTAAAACAGAGAGCATTGTTAATAATGTATAATAGTAGTCAAGTTACTATAAGACAAAAAGAAATGAATAAACCGTGAAAACTTAATCACAGAGTCAATTTTAAGCCATATTATTTATGTCTTCATGCAACGATAAGTTATCGTAATTTTGTTTCCGGTTTTTACTTGCAGTACAGTTCATCTTATTTATGCTTAAGAAACAAAAACAAATAACGCTTATTATGTTAATAACAAACATTATTACGGTTCAGACAACCAGGCGTAGAACCTGGATAAGTGATTATGTTATAAAAGAACACGATCGTCTATATCCAAGTCTACCCAATTATTTTTGCGAATTATATAAAAACAAACATAACATCTTTATTTTCTATAAAAGTAAATATAATATAACGGATCAACGATGTTTTGATGAAGAAAGGAAGGGGTCAGATGGAAGTTCGGTCAAAAGATAATCAGGTGGCGAAATGCCTCGGGTTAAATTAAAGTTCAAGGATAATAGATGACGTAATCACATCGCATCTCCATATTATTCTGACCGAAAGGGATTCACTATAGTCAGACGTTGATCGCAAACCAATTTAATTTCGAAAAAAAGGATAGAAAGAAGTAATGATAATCTACGCGGTCAGTTTCATTATAAGGATATTGGACCACCCAGGAAAAGGTTAGTTTTATCCCTTTTATCAGCCGCTCTCACCGTTGTTATATGGCGAGATGTTCCTATTATTAAACAATTTGCATATAAGAGTATAACTGTAAATTTTACTTTGCCAAAATTTTTGAATGATTAATAGGAAGTGAAGTGTATAATAATTAAATGAAATTTATTGACCAAATTAAAAATAAAAAAGTAATAAAACGATAAACAAAATGAATAAAAATAATCTATAAATTATTACTTTTGTTATTAAAATAGAGAGTGAATTATCTGGTGTTCTTCCTGATAACTGTATTTCTTAAAAATAATTCAAATTTCATTTGTTCCAACTACTGTACGTCTAAAATATTTTTCTAAAATGAATATCAAGCGACTAAATAATACAAAATTTGTTTCAACGAAGAATGAGTAGAAATTGTATACCAGTTAAATTTCAACAAAATTTTTCAGTGATGTCTAGTTTAAAATTGCATTTCTGATATTTTTCAATAAAATTCATGCTCAACTAATAAATAAAAAAATAAAAAGTCTGTTAGGTATTACCCCATATAGAAAATTATCATTTCAATTAAAAAAATACATAAAACAAGCACTTTATAAAATTTTTAAATTATCATGGCGTATAAAAAAAACATTTTTTTTACGGAATAAATTTTTTTTGTAAAGGAATTAGTTTTGTTTTTAGTTTTTTTTTTTTAAGGGAATTACTTCTTTTAAGTATCAAGAAATAAATTTTCCTAATTATAAATTGTTATTGCTTTGTTTAAAATTTTTTCTTTGTTGAAATATTAGTGCAAAAAATATCTAAATCTTCATGGAGTTAATAGTAAAAACAAAATAGCCATCTAAAAGATTCAAGAACACATAAAAATTCAAAAATTTGTTTTTAAAAAATTCAAATTTCTATAGGTTTTTTTGAGATAATTTAAAACAGAGTAGCAATACAGAAAAAAAAGTTTTAATGTAATATAAAATTAATTTCTTTTTCTATCAAATGATTTGAAAATTATTACTTCAACGATAAGCTTCTTTCTTTTGTGATTTATATTATGACTGACCTTTAGAATTATGCATCACGTGTAATAAGTAATATTACTATTACGCTGATAATTATTGTCTCTAATAATAGTAAAAATAGTATTTTAAGTCATTAATTTACCTTTTTTCTTTAATGATACTTGCTTACCTTTTAAACTATTTATTTTAACATTGAAAATTCTTTAATTGTTTATGTATTCATTATTGAATAATTTTACTACTATAATTACACATTAACATTAAATAATTTAAGTATAATATTTATTTTAATTTCTTAGTTACTTTTTTTACTGTATTTTTAGTATAAAACAAATGTTTGGAAGGCGAATTAAAATAAATAGAAAAAATTAAAGATTTTTAAATAGATATAAAAGTTATAGACAGATTTTTAAGATAAAAAGGAAGATAATGTAATATTACATAAATTACCGTGTAATAGCTTTGTCCTTTGTCCATGATAGTTCAACAATGAAAATGAAGTTTGAAACGACTAACCGAACCAGCTTTAATAAATATATTGCAAAGTGCATTTAATAATAATAAATTACTTTTATGATATATATATATATATATATATATATAGAAACAACGATTATGTACTAAACGAATTGAAACAATTCGAATACATCACTTGTTTCAGCCACATAGTGTTTTATAAATTCTGTCTAATTCAAAAAGCTCGCTAGCAATAAAATTAGCTTAAGCCAAGAGAGAAGAGCAGCATTAGTGAAAATTTACTAAACTAAAGATTCCCGAGTGAAATATGAAGGTGGCCGCATGAGCAACTGAAAACATTAAGAAACGTTTTTTAAAAACTCTATAATTTTATTAAATTTCGTTCTGTTTGACGTTGAGTTAACTGGTTTTTCGTTGTCTTCACTGTAACTGAATGTACAGTCGCATATCGAAATGCCAAGGACATTAAAGTGCAGGTGATATTCAGATCTACCTTCACTCAAATCATTATACTAAGTACCTGTTTAATGGCTTACATGAGTCATATTCATAAGAAAAATGTTGACAGGTTAGGTAAAACAAATACTCTTTTCTATTCGAAGCATATCTCTTTCACATCCTGTCATCATTCATCAGATCCTGTGAGTCAGATAGAAAATTTATTAATAGCATTCAAACTATTATCTTGAAGAAGGTAATAATTTGTAGGATACTCCATCCAAAATCGCCCAATTCAAGAAAGAATGAATAGATTTTCAATTCCAGACAGATTGGAAAAATAAAAAAAATTATATGGGCAAATCTTAAAGTGAAATCTTAATGTAATTTTATTAAAGTTGTCTTCAAAATTAAAATGTAGCACAATTATTCCAATTCAAAATCTTCGTTTGATAACGCATAATAATATATAATTATCCTATAAATGAACTTGTGAAGTTGAACAGGGCATAACTTGAAAAAAGAGCCCACCGGGCTGGTCTAGTGGTTTCGCGACATCGCAAATCAGCTGATTTTGAAGTCAAGAGTTCTAAGGCTCAAATCCTAGCTACTTTTATACAGATTTGAATACTAGATCTTGGATAGTGTTGTTCTTTGGTGTTTGGGTTGCAATTAATCACATTTTTCATAAGTGGTCGATCTGAGATTTTACAAGACTGCAGTTGATTCATATTCATACATATCGTCCACTCATCTTCGGAAGTGATATCTTAAGGTAGTTCCGGAGGCTAAACAGAAAAATAGAGAGAACTGTTGAAAAAAGTAAGTTTTGTGATTTAAAATTTTTCTGTTGGTTTTTAGAATTAGAAATGATTAAGTATTAGTATCACAACTTATTCTTAACATACTTAAAAAGAGAGATGTTTTCTAACGTAGCCTTCATCGTCAAGGTGATCACTTAAGGTATATGAAAATGCCCAAAAAAATCAGAAGTTAACAGCAAAATTCAGTCGTACAAGTAAAACATTAATCCTTACACTATTAAAACCACCTCTCATTCATATTAAAAAGGTTTTCCCTTTGGTATTATCATTAAAAGATTTCTGGACAAATAACATTTTAAAGCAACAAGTTATTGTACCATTATATTGAGAATGTTATATTGGGTGTCTCAAATATATTATAGTTAGTATTGTAAAAAGCTTTTACATCAGGTTATAGAAAGCTGTAATCCATTGGGTAACTTATCAGGTCATTTAGCAGTCATCGATCCTTTTTCATTATTAAAGTGGGTGTAGTTATCTTTCTTTGAATTTGAAGTTTTATGTTATTTTTTCGTTGGGGTTTAATTAATGATACTGGTCCTTATGGTAATTGGTGCTAATAGCCCCTGTGAGATAGTACAATATCGATTTAAATTTAGGTTTAGGTAATGAATATTTTATGAATGTATCTTCATATTTCTTTACTTCTTTGTAACTGCAAATACACTGTCAAATATATTCTTTCCTTATAGAGTAATTTTAGATTTCTTTGAGAATCTTTTTTGAAAAAGAGATATAATTTCATTATCTTTTATTTTTGAAAAAAATTTTTGCTTTGTACTATCTGTTCCAGGCAGCTTTCTTTTGATTATGACTTATATAATGGTTTAAAAGTGCAAAAAATACTAATAAAGGTTACATTCTTTGAGAGTAATGTTGTTTACTATATTAGTGCAATGTATGGGATGAAGGTGCGCAGTGATTTATGTCAGATCGCCTAAAATTTAATTAAGTACATGGTGCGAATTTCAAAATACTTGTTTACTTTATTAATTCTGGTGCAAAATTTATTAATAAAAAAATATATAGTATTTTTTATTCTTTGAGTAATAAATTGATAAGCCTCAACTTATGTTCTTGAAAGGATGAGTTCTAAAAAATTATAAATTATAATGGTGATAAAATAAAAAATTACAATGTTATAGAGGAAGTAAGTAAACAAACTGGAAAAAATATTATAAGAAAAAAGTATACTAAAATAAACATAATTTTATAAACGTTAAGGTTTACTGAATTCAGTTTATTTTTACTAGATCTGTAATAGTTTTGTGAAGAGAAATTACGTGGTTATTTATAAAATGTTATGTTAGCCTTTCATCCTAAAAACGGTGTAAAAAAACTAAATTATTTTTAAATGCTAAATTGAAGTTGTTCATTGTTGTTTTTGTGTGGCTTTTTATGGCGTTCTGCGAATCCGTGACATTAGTAACGAAGTGGGTCATAAACGTTATTCGTAGAATTGTGGCCGAGATGTGCGATCACAGTAACGGCTCCCGATTCAGGCATGCTCATCTACGTGACACCATTTCTGTAAATGTTGAATTTTACTTTGTTTCGCCACCTTTTGCTGATAACGCTAGTTATTAAATTTCTAACGACTCTATATAGCTTTTCTAGACTAATTGATTATTATGATCTTCCTTATTTTCATTCATAACTAGGAAATATCAATTTTAGTTTATACTTTTTAACATACGTTTTTCTTGACACGTTCAAAAATAAAAAAATAAACACAAAAGAAAAATCGGCTTAAGTGTTTAATAATTTTTCTTTTTTAATATAAACTTTAATAACCTAATTTGACTTATAATTCACGAATCTCTTTTTTGTTTTGTTTTTTCATAATTAATAAATTATGT
>JAAAKQ030139166.1:2407-14568 GCA_010016005.3 Zanna intricata | reverse complement strand
AACTTTAATAACCTAATTTGACTTATAATTCACGAATCTCTTTTTTGTTTTGTTTTTTCATAATTAATAAATTATGTTTACTATGCGTTTCCAAGGTAGTAGAGTTTATTGAAGTTGTTTTCCATTTCTCAAAATAATAATAAATAAAAATAATTTTTTAAGGTTATTACTTCCTTATACGTACAAGGAAGTATTGTAATCGCGGAAAATTTAGGTTTTCAGAGTTCAACGAAAATATCCATTTTGCCACCATTGAATCTATTTTGAGTAGTTTCGGCGTAATGTCTGTACGTACCTACATACACACTTATGTACTTGTCTCGCATTTCTCAATAACGATTAGCCGTAGAATGTTGAAATGTTGGATTTAAGACTGTTGTAACATCTAGTTCAATTGAGCCAAAAGTGTTCAAAAACGCCCAAAATACAAAAAATTGGACTTTCTAACTGCAGTAATAAGCCTTCACCGATAGCTTTTCAACGATATATATTATAAGTGGTATTATTTTCATTTGTTCCAGAGTTATAACCAAATAAAATTTTAATTAATGAAATATTAGGATATTATAAAGGGAAGGAACATCACTTCGAATCAGACTTAATCTCTTCTTTTTTTTTAACTTTTTTTTTTAATTTAAATATATTGATTTATTAATAATTATAACCACTAATTGTAAACAAATTTTTATGATAAATAATAATTCAATAATGACAATAAAAAAAATCAAAAAATCAGATGTTATTAATAAAATAAAATTTTATGTAATTTTTATTTAAAAATGAAGAGGTGTAAATAATTCAATAAAGAAGTCATGTGGTGTTCACGTTACATTTGTATACTTCTAAATAAAATAATTAGCCATAATACGATCGATACAGTTTCTGTGCACTGGAATTATGAAACCGTATTGACGAAACTTCCTTAATTATTAATGTATTAATTATTACTATGTATTTTTATTTCATTATTTAATAGAAACGGGTATAATAATTACTGTAATAATTTATAAATGGTATTGAAAGTTACCGCTTCAAACGTAGATATAACACTGCACACGTTTCAATTTATTTTCATACATTTTAACCAGTTGATGTAAAAGAGTGTTTAGTATGTACGCCGTAATTGCGGTTTTTTAGTTCGTCAATTGTGCGCAGTATGTTGCTATGCACTGCTTGTTTCGCTGCCCCCATAGAAAGTAATCTGGGATGTCAGATCGGGCGATAGTACTGACCACAAAACCCTCGAAATGATTCGTTTACCGAAGAAATTTTGTGAAAAAAATCATTAACTGTGGGGTGCTGTGGCGCCATCTTGTTGGAACAACCGTGAATGATTTCCACTTCTGTTAACCGATTAATGAAGTTTGTTAAAATAGCACAATAACGATTACTATTAAATATATTTTCAAGATATATTGGACCCAAATGAGCGTTCTATTTACAAAATTTTGGCTTTGTGTAATTCTCCAGTCGTCTAATACATACACGACCAGAGTCGTATATTTTGTGAGTTAATGTACGTTCCTAGATGAAACCAAGCTTCAACTGAAAAAACGTAATTTCGAGGATACCAACAAAATTTTGGCCAGTAAAACCTTTAAACCATTGACAACAATTAAGTCTTTTGGCATATTTTATAGGTTTCAGTTCTTGAACACGCATTAATTTGTAGGGGAAAAGTTTCAGACTTTTTCTTACTGCTTTATGTGCGGTAGCAAGTCCGATATCTTAATGTTATGCTAACTTACGCTTTGACTTTGATGGACTTCGGCCATAGCGTCCGAAATATCAAGCAGCTTCTGATCGTTCAGTTTAGATGATCATCCACTTCGATCAGCAGGATTCAAGGGGGGGGAGGGTCGAAGTGGAGTGAAGGTCGTCCTCGGCAGAGCCTGATAACCCACAGGGCAACTAAGCTAATCAAAAAAAAAAAAAAAAAAAAAAAAAACCCGAATGCACCACAAAATTCTGCAGAATTCTGCACAGCGACTTTCTGAACGCCTGTATAATTATTTTGTAATATTGATTACAAAAAGTTTTTTTGTAATTAATTAATTACAAAACACAAAATAACTATATTTTTTAAAAACATTTCTTTAATTATAAAGGTTTATTTAAAAAAGAATTACCTTATTAAACAATATTATTTTTATATTTGTATATATACTTTCAACTAACTAATTCCAGTACTTAATTTTAGAATCAATCCGAATTGTTTTTTCGTTAGACACAAATATTTTGGGCCGATTTCCGTAAATGTTAGTACTCCATATTAGTTTCTGCTTATTAATCTTTAATCATGTAAAAGCTGGACGCAAAGTATAATTGATGTTTTAATATTTTCTTCAGTCATTCATCTGGATTTACGATCGACATTTAACAATCATCATGTTTCAGATCGGATGATAAGGTTAACCATCCTTAGGGTTAGTTGGGTTTAAGGTTATTCCTAAAAAGCGTTACAATAATTACGAGTAGATTGTTTTTTTGTTATTATGGTCTTCCTTATTAAGGATTTCAAAAAAAAGTAATGTAAAATTCTAAAACTGTAATAAATTTATATAAAACTTTTATAATATCAAGCAAAATTATCTCAGTAACTTACTAAAACTTTAATATAGTTTCATTCATAACGTTAGTTGTATTCGGTGAGTCTATTTATTGTTTTTTTTTCTAAATATTATCGTGTTTTGAATGTGTAGAACTTAAACACTGTAGAGGAAAACAAAGACTGAAATTTGCAGTGCAGATAACTGAAGATGTAGAATGTTGAGGTTAAAAGAATAGCATAGAACAAAAAAGAATGGAGGATATCATGAAATAAATTCACTGCCCATAAAGGAAAAAAAGTCGTGTTTTATTTTATCGGATCATAATATTACAACTAATTGTTTTTGCACGTATCATATTTTTTTCTCTAATCTGTTCTGAGAAAGAATGTTCTCACATTACACGGGGATGCTATTATTTTCTACGGTTACTTTTTATGAACCATATGATTATCAGTTTACCATGTATTTTAATCAGTGAATCCATGTATTATTATAAAAAAAAATTACGATAGAATGAAGTATTTTCTCGGTTTAAAATTTCCTGCTCATTTAATAATAGATTTATCAGGAAAAATTTACCTCCACAGCTTTCCTAGAAGTTCAATAAATAAAGTGTAAAAAGATAATTCAAATCAGACCTTCCTTCAGCTCTTGTGTTTTAAATGTACATCATCACAAAAAACTGAACATTTTAATTTATTTACGAAGAGAAAAAAATCGATCATCTAATATATTAATTATAATAAATTTATTACTATTAAGTTAATTGTGTAGAAAATTGTATAATAAAAATATTTTAACAAATTTTTTCATCCTTGGGAGTAATAATTGATTAACTAATGAACAAATTTAATTAGATGAGATATGTAAATCCATTTGTATATATAATTAAAGTAATTAGTTTTAATGTTATAACGTGATTAACAACGAATTTGATTTCACTATCTTCTACTAATCTATGTATTATCAAATTCAAATATATAATTCAACTATCAATTAATTTCATTAAAATACTAATTATATCTTGGTTATTGTATTCAGATGTAGTATAACTAAATTAATAAAAAAAAATTATCTTTTATAATGCTCACTGTATAATAGCGGTGAACGCGTGCGTTCGGGCCGCACGCACATGTATAAATATAAACGCCTATAATAATCATACAAATTGTACTGAATTGTTTCTGAAATTTACTAAATTTAAATTTAATTTTTTTTTTAAGTAATAAAAAAACACTGGATAACAGCTGTATTAAAAAATTTTCGAGGTCTGCATTGGATAAAGAAATTTATTTTTATTTTTGTTTTGGAAGTTGATGGTTTTAATAAATTATTTATAAATAACCTAAATTAAGTAAAATATAGTTTTTTCTTGTAAGTTTTTTTGATTAAATAGGAAAATATTAAATTCTTACGCCCTCTCTAATAAATAAATTTTCTGTTTTATATGTAACATATCGGTTATATTTTTTATGGTAAATTTACTCCGCATAAAAATTTGTATGAATGGTAACATTGACTTTGAAATACGTTGAAAATAAATAAATTTTATTATTCGGGGACTTAAATCGTTCAACCTTGAACCTAACCTGTATAAAATGGAATAAAAAAAACATCGATAAAAAAATTCATATAAAATGTATCAGTATACGAGAATGAATCCTTTTATATTGCTTATCTCTAGATAATGCTATTTTATGGCAAATTGGAAAATAAATGAAAATAAATTAAAACTCAAAATATTTTATATCTTCAATAATTTTATCACATATTTATTTTCAGTTTAAAAAGTAAAATATTAAAAACTAATGATTCTGATATATATATATCATATATATTTAAAATCAAACCAATATTTGGTTTTTCCTTTTAAATTGTTCATATGATTTATGAAAATTACGTTTTATGTTTCATTAATAACATTTAACGGTATTCGTTTGTCTGTCTGGATATTTTAGAACTGTTTATCAATATTTCATATTATCTTTTAATAATATATACATATATAAAAGAATAATATATATATATATCTATACATATATTCTTTTCTTTTTATTCTTTTTTTTTTTTTATTCTGAAAATATTATTTCCAATACTGTATGAATATTTTAGACAGCGTTGGGAGTTATAATATTTTCAGAATTTTGTCAAAAAGTTCCCTTGCCAGTAATATTCTGGAATGATAAGTACCCCATTAATTGTTATCAAATTACAGATATTGTTCTAAGTACATTACGGAATTCTAGTTTTGCTTTTTTGCAGGGGGGAGAGTGGAGAAATTGATGATCAATTTATACTGAATTATAACGAACATTTTATGAATAAAACCACAGCATATGCTTATCAAGCAAAAGTAATATTACTAATTGCGTGGATAATATTTCTATAGTGATAATAGTATTCTATAGTGTCCATTACGTGAAACTTCCTGGAAGTTAATAAATGATAATACCTTGGATGATTAATTCATTTGGTCGGCTATAAAATCAAAAAATACCATTTCGAACTTTTAGTAAGTTAATCAGCTTGTTTTAATTATTAAATATATTTAAAAGCCTACGTACATTCTCATCTGAAATGTAGTAAACTGGTTTCTTGGGACTTCTTCAAAAACTCAGAAATTTATCTTGCATTTTCAGAATGTAAAAATGGGATGGTAAAAATGAATTACAATAAAACAATATCCTTCTCTCTCCAGAAAAATACATAAAACAATTTTCGATTAACAGCACAATACTTTCAGGAAATGATTTTATTACGTTATATTGCTTATATTTGTTAAATTAGCTCTTCACTTATTAGTTCTTCCCAACATTTTATTTAGAATTGAAGTATTTTGTACAAAAAACAATATTACGCTTATAAAAGAATTTCCATCCTCGTTCTACATGTAGAAATCTTTATGTAAGCTGTTTAAATAGTTCCAATAAACAACATAAGAAATTTTACTTTTTATTGATTTAACCCTTTTATTTTTAATATTATTAAATATTAAAAATTTATTTTGTATTTTGTAGGGAATCAAGAAGGAAGTACGAAAATGCTGGGACAGTTTATTTTTTGTCTGTAGAACACCAGACCGACCATTTCAGACAACTTATTTCTAACTTTTAATTATGTATGCATCTGAATAACATGTTTATTTATTTATTACAACTAAAATGCTGCCATATTTTTTTTATCAATTTTTATGAATTTAGTTAAAAGCTAAGACTGGTTTGAAAGCATTAATTATTATAAACTGATAATTTTTCATAAATAATAATGATACACGTTACATTAAGATCAGGTTAAATTTGTAGGTCAATTTTCTACTTTTTTTTGTTTTCTTTTTAATTAAATTGTAAAATTACAAAATTTAGAAAAGCTGAAATTAATATGGAATATTTTCTCGTTAATATTTTTATCTTATATTATAAAATTTTAATTAATATTAAAACTAATTAGATTATAAACCAGTTAACAAGTATTCTTCTCTTTCTTAAAGGAGTAAGAAAGTAAAGAAAAAAGGGTAAGTAGCCCTTACTCTTCTTCTCTTCAGTACTGAAGTTGCTGATTTAAAATTTCTCCAAAATTTTCTGCTCTGTTTTTTCATCTCTGTTCCATTAATAAGTTGGGTGAAAAGTCATGTTATCTTCTTTTATTAGAAGTTGTTCAAGCTGTCGTAACTTCATTCAGTGCTCATCCTCCATAACACATGTTTTACCCTTTGGAGTTTAGATCTACTTAATACTCACTATAATTCCTCGTAGCAAAATTCTGACGGTTTTTATCACTTATCCATTTTCATTGTTTTTTTTTGAACCGTTATTCTAGTCGCACGTGTTTTGAAGTCACAATTTAGTTTCATTTGCTTTATTTTTATGCCAAATTTTATTTTTCATAATTGTTATTCCGTTGTACAAAAAAGAATATCGGGATTTTAATTTTTTATAATATCTCTTGGATGAGCTGAACAGTATTGATTTAAGGCTAGAATCAAAGAAAAAAAAGGGCGGCTTATTTGGTCGCACGACTGTAAATTGATTCCTTATCTTTCCTTTTGACAGCGCCACTAGCAAAGATGGCGATTCCTGAAAAGAAAGCATTTTATGTTTAGCATTTTGCTAAATAAATCTGTAATTATAATTTCACGTACGAACTTAGAAAATTTAATTGTGATACTCCAAGTGATAATAAAAATCGTCGATGGCAAAATCGATTTGAAATAACCGGATATCTGTATAAAGAGTGGAGTACGGGACGTTCGAGAGTGTCTAAAAAAACTGTTCATGCAAAATAACCCTAAAAATTTGTTAGGAAGGCTAGCCACAAAGTATCGATGCAGATAAAGGCAGTGTGGAATGTTTTAAGTAAATCTTTACCCGATGTCCATTCCGTTTACCTCTTAAAGCCTTTGAGGTCAACCGATTACGTTGTGCTTGCCTTCTTTGTGATCGAAATTTTTCAGCATGATGATAACTTTCTTGATAATTCTTGATAATATTGTGTTCAGTGATTAGTCAATATTTCATCTTAGCGGAAAATTTAATACACAATATGTGTAAGTGGGGAAGTCAGAAAATCCCCATGAACTTTTACAATGAAAAATGGACCCCTGAAATTAAATGTTTTCCGTACAATATCTGACGGCAAATTTACGAGACTTCTTTTTGATGAAGCAAGAGTAAAGGAGTTGTTTGTTTGGATATCCATTCTATTCTACTCGTAGGTTTTATAGGTCATAATTTATTTATATTTGTTTTACTTTTATGGCAGATCTGATTCCATGTAATTTTTCTCTTTACGGTTTTATAAAGGATGTTGTGTATGATGGGGTACGTATGTGCCTACATACATATAATTCTATTCAGGATTGAATAAGCTGTTGCTTCCATTACTCCAGATATGTTGATTAAAGTATGGGACGAACCCTCCTATCAGTTGAATGTGTGCCGCGGGACGAATGGTGTTCACATTGAAAACGTGTAGGAAATAGCTGTAAGAACTACTCTTTATTTTATTTATGATTCGTTATTGTGGGACAATGTTAAGAGATACTATGTAATTTTAAAACTTCGATACACTCTGTAAGGTTTTTTGGACACTCTGTTTATTTCAGTATGGTTTAAAACAATATTACTCCTGGTCTACGAATTAATGATTTGAAGATGTTAAATAAAATAACACACGGAATAAAGTTATTCAGTGAAGGAAAGTAATGAATAAAAGTAAAACAAAATTAGAATAAGAGAAAAAGACAAGAACAAGAAAAAAACAATAATAGTAAAAGAGAGTTTCATGGCAGTGAGAGGAGAAAACAGAAAGAAGTTGAACTGGAATAGTATAGTTATTTCAATGTAAATGTGTTTGGAATTAATGAAGTATTTTAACGGTACAAAACCATCAAATGAGATGCAATTAGCTAAGACTCTTCTCATTTTGTTACGTGCTTCATCAAAATGAGAATATACACCTCTTTCCATTAGACAACCTTACTTAACCCGTCATACTGAGTCAATTCACTTTCGTCTTAATTAATTGAGTCTTCACTGTTAATTGCTATCTTCGATCTATACAATACTATAAAATGTCTTTTAGACAAATTTATAGAATTAATTATTGATGTTAATTTTACTTACATTTGAGTAGCTAAATAAAAAATAATAAAAGTGATAATAAAACTCGTTTTTCAATTAATCATATTGAATTTTGTTTACCGTATGTGTTACTGCTTTTTTTTAAAATTGAAACGCATTTTTCGATAAATTTTAAGTTAAATGAACTTTTAATTTCTTATATTTTCTTATATATTCAAATACTCTATTTTTTCAATACTTTTTTTGTTAAAATAAAAAAAAACTAATTGAATTTATCAGCGTGAAGGTCTCCTTTTTACACCAATTTTATGATCTTAGTTGTTGTACGTTGCATTTAACGTAAGCTAATTAACGAAAAAAATCTTAAACCTTTATGAATGCAGGGTATACAACTGTTGGATAAATCAAGCAATAGTAACGTTAAAATATTTTGGATAAGAACTCACCCTCGTATACACCCAATATAGTTTTACACAAAGACATGAACACTATCCTACAATGCTAAAATAAATTATACACTAAAACTCAACGTTTGAAAAATAATAGATAACCACTAAATAAAATTCAGACGCTATAAAACATCCTGAAAATATTGAAAAGTCTAGAAGGATGAAACAAATGGAAACTTTTAGGCTCTTTTTTCATCTTTGTCCCCCCTCATTAGAGCCGGACCCGCAATTAAGCATTAACTCAGCTCCAGGGAGGCGCCATCGCCTCAAACTACCTCGTCAGGAACTAAGGTTTTAGTCAGATAGCTGGGACTCGGTATTTTATTAATTTGCCATGCGTCTAATGTGAGGACCCAGAAGGGACCCCCCCCTCCCAACGGGACTTCGGTAATTAAGCCTTGCCTCTGGTGGTGATGAACCCACGAAGGGATCCCTCACCGGGACTACGGTGGCCGCTGCAGAAGAAGTCCCTCCCCGATCACCAAAAGCGAGACGCCGGAGTATCCCACGCCTTCCGGACCGGGCTCTTATCCGGAACCACCTAACAGCCAGGCATAACAGAAGCCAAATTTCACGCCACACAGCTCAAACGGTTCCGCGGGTGAACGATCCTCATGATATTGACGAGGTCCTGCAATCATGACCCCGAGCGAATGCCCCCACAAGTTACAAGAGGGACACCTGGTTTCTTTATTACAATATTTACGCTGGTGGCGACCTGCCCACAATTAAAGCATTGTTGTCACCTGTCCGGCACACTGCAGGATCCCCCACGATACCCTACCGTACAGCACCAGAAACATCGTTCTTCTTGTAATCTCCGCGTCACTGGCCAGGCTACCCACCCTATATGGATGCGATCCTCCGTCAATATTGCACCCGCCAAAATGGGTGGCATAGCTACCGTCGCCATTTGCGTAGTCCTATATGCTGGACGCATGGAGAGCGCGTCGATGGTCGCCAACTCCCTAGCGAAACGGCGCAGATCGTAGACCAATTCTTCCTCTGTCCTGAGTACGTGTATGTCTTTAACCAGTAGGTGAACCCGCCGGGCGCCACCGCCGGTCGATGGATAACGGCGCCCTCCACTTCTCCATTATCGCTTGTCGAAGCTTGGTTGCACTGTAACCTGCTTCACGCACCCGGATGAAAAGATCCTCCCCCTGACCCTTGCGAGCGGAGAGGATCCCTGCCTCTCCCGGTGATACGTTGTTCTTGACCGTCCAGAGGAGATCTGTATGTCTTTCTCCCCGCCCATGTGGCCGTGGATGACTCTGCTGGCCTGCTTGTCGGGGAACAATCTCCAGTAGTTCGCTCCACTAACGGCTTCTCGATATGAATAAGGAGGGTCCCTCCACATCTCCTACTTGCGTATTCTACCAAATTGCACAAGATCTGCCCCATTCATCCGGCAGGTCCAAAGAAGCAAACCGAAGAATATTTTTCCACTATCCGAGGAATGGCCGCAGCAACTTACTCAGGAAGTGACTCTGCTGCTGATGACCCACGCTTCCCGCCAAGCTTCGATGAGCCAGATTTGAGGAGTCCCTTGGAGACTAGTTACATCTTCCACCAACTTTGATGACTCGAAAACATCCTTCGACCACATCCGAAGGATGAGCTGCGATAACTCATCGGCATCCATGCCACTCTCAAGATCTCTTCGGAGATCAAAACTTCCAGGCAACCAACGTGTCCCTGAGCCAAAGTCATCCTCTATCGTCAGAGAGGCTGCGTCCCGTAGAACCATAGGCATGGTCATTCACTATCTTAGGCACCGTGTTGTACCAAACATGGCGATAAGCGTCGATCTTATACGTCTTAATTTAGCTCCTTGCTCCTTGCGATAAGCTCCTTGGTACACGCCTTAATTTCCTTTTTAATATTAGGATTTCTCCGGATTAGGGACTGCAAGCTCCTAATACAATTAATCATGTCTATTACATCAGTCTAGAATTCTTCCCGACATTTAAGAGGCCTTATATCCTCGTCCACACCTTCTGTCCCCTTCCCGGCTTCCGTTCCAGCCTTTCCTTCTGCTTCTTGTCGGACTTTTCTTACTATGCTCCTTGTCGGACTCCACAACCGCCATTATGTCTTCGATGGACGACATGGAGCTTCTATCA
The DNA here is from genome assembly GCA_010016005.3 of Zanna intricata. Classification (NCBI taxonomy): domain Eukaryota; kingdom Metazoa; phylum Arthropoda; class Insecta; order Hemiptera; family Fulgoridae; genus Zanna; species Zanna intricata. The sequence continues at coordinate 3,862 of JAAAKQ030139166.1, read as the reverse complement.
GCGGCCCGTGGCTTCTTTTGATTTTCCGCGTCAGAGGGCGAAGTACTTAACCGAGATTCGCTAAAGACCCTTCCCTCACCCGCACCCATATCGGGACTTTTTTCGTGACAACTTTTTCATCTGCGGCAACTCCCTCTCATGTTCATCAATATCGATGTTCGCCAAATCGACTTCCTCGATTTCGTCATAAAAATCGTCCTGAGGAACATTACCATTGTCTTTAGAAGACCCCTTCCGGGTTACTTGGTTCCTTCTATCTCTCGATCCACAAGGATCAGTCATTTTAGAAAACAAACACAAAAAAATACTATAATAAAAAACAACAAGTCAAAAACGCATAAATTATAATCGTTAACTAGTTTACCTTAATTAAAAAAACTAAATAAAATAAAGTGAATTGAATTAAAATCATTTAATATTAATTAATCATCAATCAAACATTTGATCAATTGGTCAACAACTCAGTTAAATTAAAATAAATTAAATTAATATTAATTATCAATTAAACATCAACAACAGAACAGTATGGAGGTGAAATAAACGAAATAATGAGATTCATTGAGTCTGTTAATAAACTAGGGCAATCCTGTCAAAGGGAAATTCCGAAAAACTTACTATTAAAAACTAAACACAAAATAAGTATGGCTCCCTTAGCAACCAAAATAAGCAGTTCTTGGTTACCGTAGGCTATTGATAAAAAAAACTCTATTAAACACTGAATAACCCCTAAAAAACACAAAAACTACTAAAGAAAGTTCCCTCTCTTTATCTGTTTAGCCTCCGGAACTACCGTAAGGTATTACTTCATTGGATGAATGAGGATGATGTGTACTGTATGAATGTGAATGAAGTGTAGTCTTGTACAATCTCAGGTTCAAAAACAGCTAACTGTTGCAAACAGCACGAAAAAATACGACGAAAAGAAGAGTTACAACAATCTCTCTTAGCAACTAAAAAAACAATCCTTGGTTACCGTAGGTTAAACTAAAATAAACAACTTGTGTGTGTCTGCGTGTTTTAATGAAAATAAAAAAACAGCCTTGACTTAAACTTTCTCTGGTATTTCATAGTCACTATTTTGGAAATGGAGGCTAAAATTAATTTTTCCTGCAATAACTTGAAAAAAATTATATATATATATATAAATATATACATACAGAAATAGCAGATAAGATTATTGTTAAAACGTTTTTGTTAAATTAGTTTATCACTTACGCCGGTAACCACTGAATGCATCTGATAATTAGATTCAAGTTATTTATTAATTTTGTTTATAAAAAACTTAAAATGTAATAAAAATAATTTATTCTTCAACATAACAATTTATGCTTCGTCTTTTAGTTTTCAACGCAATGGACTTGCATACTGATTTTATTATGTTCTAAATTTTACTTTAATTTCTTATTCTTGCGTATTTTATCTTTATGTTAAAAAAACAAAAAAAAAAAAAAAAAA
>JAAAKQ030139133.1:3267-13280 GCA_010016005.3 Zanna intricata | reverse complement strand
CAGAATCCTAGTTAAGATTTTTGACGCATGAGTAGTTAAGCTAATTGTTCTGTATTCTTCACATTTATTTGCTCCTGTTTTTCTTTGGAATCATGATAATAATACTCTTTTTGAAATCTGACGGAACTTCCCCTTTTTCATAAATATTACATACTAGTTTGTATTCAAAATGGATATTTCCATTGAAATATGGAAACCTACATTTTTCCTTATCGCAGTACTTCTTTTAATTCGTACTTGGTAAAAAACGAAAAAAATTAAAATAAAATCTGTCTTTTCTCTCTTCTGATACCTCATAACAAAAGAAAAAATCACATGTGGATAACATATGACTTCCATGTACGCCTACTAAATTATATATACACATATTTTTAAAATGAAAAGTGCATAAAAATTTATTTCATTGATAACTTCTGATACTTTTATATATATTTAAGAAATTTAAAAAAAAAATTTTTTAATTTATTTAAAATAAAACATATCAATACGTATGATATAAAGTAATATCAATAATACTACAAATAATAGTATCTAATACATATCAAATTAACTAAGATATTAAACGAAACAAAATTTTCAACATTTTTATTTTTGAGGCCAAATTTTACATGAAACGACTAAATTTACCCCTTAATTTGGGTCTCAAGAACTACAGTCTAGCTTTATCTTACCGAAGGTGTAGAAATTAGTGTGAAATCTTTCGCCAGCTGAGACTTGATAACCAATGTCTTCGAACTTATGTTTATAGTACCAACCTCTTTATTAATTAATGTGCGTTTGTGCGCATATATATATATGTATATATATATATGTATATATATATATATAGTGTATCTCTCGAGGTATACGCTTTTCGTAAGTTAGATCTTTTAACGAAGGTTCTAAAATTTTTATATGAAAATTTCAACATTCAAAGGTTGTGTAGAAACAAAATTGCGTCTTTCAAATAAAAACATTAATTTCAGATAAACCATAGTTTTTATTCATTAAAATTTACTGGAAAAAATGATTAAAAACAGATTATAATTAGAACTAAAATAATTAAAAACAGTTGCATAATAACTGGTCATGGTTATGACTATTAACTTTATTTAAATTCAATTTGACCAGCTACTTAACAATACATCACCTTGTTTTTTATCTGAAAGCCGACATTTTGTTTCTATAAAACCTAGAAGGTTCAGATAACATTTTTAGAATATAAGTTAACAGGTATGTACAGTTTCAGTAGAATCAGTGTAAGAATGGGCGAGTAATACTAAATCAAAAGCGTATACTTATTCGTGGAACATTCTGTATATACGAGCATATTAACAGATCCCTTTTTAAAAATACCATCATCTTCTATTTCAACATCGATTAAAATAATGAATAGAGTAAATAATAAATAAACATCGTTAGGAAATTTTGAGTTGAATAGAAATTAAATTAAAAAAATGGGCTGGTCCTATTGTCGAATAAAATAAATATGTAAGCAACTGCAATGAAATTTTTGTATTTCTTTAATTTACGGAATAGTTAAATCATATTAATTTAAAAATCAAATTACAATTACATTTTTATTTTTTACTTAAAATAAATTTAATTATATTTTATTTGAAAGGGTTCAGGATCTCTAATGAAGAGCATAGTAATACGTATTCAAATTTAATTAAAATTGTTGTAAAAAAATTTAACCACTTTAATCACTAAACTGAGAAAGTATTATTAGTTAGTTGAACAACTCAAAAAGTTTCAAATTAAATTAAACTCTTTTTAGCATAAAATTTTTTGCATATTAAAACCAAACAATAAAAAATATTATTATTAGTGAACTTAGAATATTAAAGAAAAATTCAACGTTTTAAAATACTTATGAATAATTATTTACTTAAATAAAAAAAAAAATTATGGAATGATGAAATTAAAAACAGAATACTTTTATTCGTAACTGAGCATGTTCCTTTCCTTCTTTATATACGAGTATGTATATACTGTATATATGTATATTTAATCAATTAGTATAACTATTCAAAAAATAATCTCTTCTTTCGCAACACATACGCATAAACGGATAATTAAGCCTACACCAAGTTGCTACATGAATTACCTTAATCAAAACATTCACTCGTCTAAAACACAAAAAAACACACACACACACACACAAATACACCCCCATATATATATATATATGTACACAACAAAGTGTGTCAGTAAGAACCGGTATTTTAAATTACGTGCCATTTTCGAACTCAGCCGCATATTTGATATCTATCTTAGTAAGACTTATAAGTAATTAAAAATGCCACGTTACACATTATACGTAATAATATTTATTTATTGTGAATGGGGAGCGTTTTGAAGTAACAATTAGAAAATTACGTACTTATTTCGGTAGCCAAATTCCCAACATTTCGGTCAACTGTTAAAGAATTGAATTAAAATTTTTTTTTCGTTTATCCTCCGGAACCACCGTTAAGGTACATCTTCAGAGATGAGATGAGTGACTTATAACGTGTGTGAAAAATGCCATGCCTGACCGGGATTCGAACCTGGACCTACGGATGAAAGGCCGAGACGCTACCACTAGCGCCACGGAGGCCGGCTGATTAAACATTTGAGTATACTTATTATCTCAAAGATGGTTCATCCTCAACGTTTCGGATGGTTTACAAAACATCGCTTTAATTAGTAATGAGTTAAGCGTTAAATTTAATCCTAAAACATCAATATGCCATAGAGCGCAACAATTACACATTTCACGTGCTAAGTAAAACGAATTTTAACAATAGAACTTTTTTATCCATACCAAATTCAACTTTTTTTTTTTTTGCATGATCTTTTTTTTTTTGTTTTCGTGGGCGACAAATGTCTCCACGTTATCATTGCCCGGAATAAAATTATTAATATAAAATAAAAACAAAAAAAACTTAAAAAATACTTTTATTAAAAAACTTACAACTAATATTACGGATAAAACTACAATTTTTAAAACTAAAACTAAATTAAAATTTAAAAATGGTAAAAAGTTAAAACTAATATCACAGATAAAACTAAATAAAAATTTAAAAATGGTAAAAAGGTTAAAACTAATATCACAGTTAGAATACTAAAACTTAAAACTAATATCACAATTTCATTAAAAATCTGTAAGGGGTGTAAAAGGCCCCTTAACAGACAAAAAAAAAAAAAATTTAAAAAGTTAAATTTTATTAAAAATACTTATACATCGCAGGAATAGGAGAACCCGGTCTAAATGCATGATCTCCTTCCTAGAGACCAACAATAACGAAGTGAATGGACTTTGTCAATCGGGTGTTGAAACAAAAGACAGTGATTATTAATTTTAACGGAAAATAATTTTTAAGTGCCGAGGCTCATTTCTATTGTTAACAACTTCGTGAATAAACAAAATTGTTGAATTTGTAACGGTGAAAACTAAAGGGTAGTTCAAAGGCATGCCATGCAATTTCAAAAGTGACGGTATGGTTATCAATTTGGTTAGGGGAGTAATGAGGCCCTATATCATCGAAAATGACGTTGGTGTTACTGATACAGTGAATGATATTTGTTATCGTGCGGATGTTCAATAATCTTTGCTTCTTTTTTTTTTTTTTTTGCTAGAATTGGAAGATATGGAAGTGGAAGATATATAGTTCTAGCAAGATTGTGACCTGCCACACAAAACGTTAAATCATCCAATTATTACAGACCAAATTTAAAGATCGTGTTACTTTTCGTTTTGGAGACTAGAACTGGCCTGCAAATTAGTGTGACTAGTACCTTGCGATTATTTTTTTTTTTGTCGGGTAGTTTGAAGAGTAACGTATATACCAATAGTTCACAGACTAGAATTGAAGAAGTAATTCGCCGCTGTATTGAAGAAATTGATTTACAGAGGCGTGAATATGTCATGTGAATATATATGGCTGACCAAATGTCCCATCTATATATTCATATGTATGTGTATACATTTACATACATACAGACTCATAATACTCTATTTAAGAAAAGCCCTGCATTACCTGAGAATTTTTTTTCCAAGAAATAAAAAGAAATATCTCATACATTCATTGAAATAGAATGAAAAAATAATCTAGAAATCATAGATAAAATCTCATATTGCCTTCCTAGTAGCAACAAGATAAAAAATCGCTACCGTGGTGGCAACTTTTATAAAACTGTTCATTATCCTAGCAATGTTATAGTTAAAAAAAACTCTGGATAGAGCAGAGATTTATAAATTTTTTTGTTAAGATAACGATACATTAAAATTTGGGTTACACAGAACAATCTCTCTCTTTTTCTGTTTAGACTCCTTAACTACCGTAAGGTATTCCTTCAGTGCATGAATGAGGATGATGTGCATGAATTTGAATGAAGTGTAGTCTTGTACAATTTCAGATCGACCACTCCCGAGAAGTGGTGGTTAATTAAAACCCAACCACCAAAGAACATCGGTATCCCACGATTTAGTATTCAAATCTGTATAAAAGTAACTACCTTTACTAAGATTTGAACCTTAGAACTTTCGACTTCGAAATCAGCTGATTTGTGATGTAGTGTTAACCACTAGACCAGCTCAGTAGGTTTACATAGAAAAAACTAAAAGAAAAATTGATACTGGAAGAAAAAAGTGTTTGATTATACATAAAAGAACAAAAAGGAAGACTAGAGAAATCAGTTGCATTCCAAAATTTGTTAGAAACCGTTTACGAGATTAGTTTATAAGAGATTTTTATATGTATAGCTAAGTGATATGCGTACTCCTTCCGATTCATCCAAAGTATGCTACAGTATTAATTTAAAATCTTTATTTAATCTTTAAATCTTTATTAATTTAATCTTTAATAATATAATTTCCTGTATTATTAAGTGTTCGTATAATACAACAGCTATTAAAAGAATATTGTAAATATTATAAAATCAAATTTTAAAGTAAAATTAATTTCAACACGTTTAACAAATATAATAAAAATTATTTAGAGGAATTAAAATAAAGAAACAATGCGAGCACAATTTTTTGTTCAATTTAAATAAATATTCTACCAAATAATAAGTATATTATTTATACAGAGTGATAAATTTTGAAACCGTTAGTAATATTTGGATTAATTGACATACGACTTTGTGTATACATTCACAGTTTACTATACAACATTTGTACTACTATGTACATTTGTACATAGATATGTATACATACATACATACTACAATAATTCTATGCATTAACAAACATAAACAGAGGATTGTTGTTACGTTGTTAGTTTTAGACTTCACTAATTGTATAACATTACAATACGATACTAAAACATACAAATACATATGAATTAATAAACATCCTCCGGTTTGTCTTTTATTTTATTATTACTAAGTAAACAGATGAAATCATTTTAGTTATTTTATTATCTACCAAAAGTTAATTTTTTTTCAATAGAAATTATAACTTAAGATGATAATCAAACACAGATTAAATTAATATTTCTTTTATTTATACAAATTTACGGATTGTAAAGTTTACTTAATTGTCGTTATGAACACGTTATGTATGCATTATCAAGTTCATTATTTTATTAAACGTGATTTCCAACGATTGTAAACAATCTATTTGTTCACCAGAACCCACCGGGTTGGTCTAGTGGTTAACGCGACATCGCAAATCAACTGATTTCTTAGTCGAGAGTTCTAAGAGTCCTAGTAAAGATAAAAATTTTTATACGGATTTGAATATTAGATCGTGGATACCGGTGTTCTTTGGTGGTTGGGTTACAATTAACCACACTTCTCAGGAGTGGTCGACCTGAGGATGTACAAGACTACACTTCATTCATATTCATACACATCATTATCATTCATCCTCTGAAGTAATACCTTACGGTAGTTCCGGAGGCTTAACAGATAAAGAAAGTTGTTCGCCAGAAAAAAATTATACGTACAGATGAATAAGCATTCTAAGTAATTCAGATTTTATGTTACTAGATATTAAAGATTAAATGAGCAAAAGAAAAGAGGAGGTATTTAAAATACAACGCTCAAGAAAGTAATTCAAAACATAAGAAAGATCTACATAGGCAACAATAAAAACATGCGTAAAAGAATAATAGGTCCTAAAATGTTTCGTTTGCAAGTTAAGTCTAATTAAAGATTTCGCTCGGATTTCAGCTAACCCGTTGAAATGAGATCGTATTGAAATTTTTAGGATGTTAATTAAGAATCAGAATTATTAATTTTTAATGGGTTTTAAACTGACAATCGAATAAAAGACATCCCACAATCATATTTGCAATGGTTGTTGAGAAATCTGGTACGAAAACCTATATAGTGTGGTAAAAAACCCCTGTGTTTGACTTACAACAACTTTGTTAAATGGATAAAATTTGTAAAAACTAAATTTATTTCTAAAGATTGCAGTTAAAATTAAAAAAAAAACTATAATATAAATAACACAATTGTAAAATAAAAATATATAAATAAAAATTACTTAGATAATTTTTTTTATCAAGAACAGAAACAAATAAATTATTTCAAAAATCATTTTCGAAGTTGGCAATAAAATAACAGTTAATCAACAATACGCAATACTTTATTAGTGTTCAAATCATTCTGTAAATCGGCTACTGTGCTGTCGTTAGTGAAGATTTGCTGTGAATTATTCTTTGAACGTGATCGGTTTGCCATTGAAATAATACCGTAATTATTTACAAGAGAGGAATATGCTGATACGATAATCGTTTTCGGTGTGTGTAATAGTAACCCACCGGGTTGGTCTAGTGGTTACCGTGACATCGCAAATCAGCTGATTTCGAAGTCGAGAGTTCTAAGGTTAAAAACCTAGGAAAGATAAAACTTTAATACGAATTTGAATACTAAATCGTGGATACCGGTGTTCTTTGGTGGTTGGGTTTCAATTAACGAAACTTCTCAGGAGTGGTCGACCTGAGATTGTACAAGACTTACGCTTCATTCACATTCATACACATCATCCTCTGAAGTAATATCTTACGGTAGTCCCAAAGGCTAAACAAATAAAGAAAAAAAAAGAAAAGAATATGTGTGTAATAATAATGCTACAGCTTCTGTGGTAGAATATGACATATTATCCGAATCCCAGGGATTCCAGATCCCAAATAAAACAGGTTCATTACCTAGTATTTGCACCAGCTACAAACTATCTGTGCAATACGACGCTGATATTGATGAAATTATTATCGATACAGTTCAGCGTAGTCCAGGCGTAAATATACGACGTCTTTCTAAGAGGATAGGAGTTTCGCATTTGATGGCTTACTTTGTGGGCATTTAAACAAAGAAAGTTTTATCCTTATAAACATCCAGTTCAACATCTACATCCATAAGACGGTCCGCTTCGCTTAGAGTTCTGCACTGATGGAATACAATCAACAACTCTATAAGTATACTATGTTTACCGATAAGGCAAAAAATCACTCGAGATGGCGTCAACTACTTCCGCAATGAGCATAGGCATTGGTATAGCCTTTCATCAGCCGAGTAAATCCTCATGAAACGATCGATGGTAATTTTCAAGACCGATTTTGCATCGGTGTATGGTGCGACCTTTTTCACAATCAGCTTAAGCGCTGAGACGAAAGTATACTTCAGGCATGATGGCGAGCCTTCCCACTTCTCATGTGTCGTTTCCACTGATTTAAATCATAATTTTCCTGAGAAATGGACTGCAAATTTTCCCCATTTCTGATTATACTTAATGAGATGACCACTCGATTTGAGCTTACAAATACTCTTCAGATAAATTTGTATGTATGATTTTCTAGTCTTTTTGAATTTCGATTTTATAAAGAAGTGTAATCGTGTACGACGTGGTGACTCAACAACACAGAGAATGCCACTTTTATTATATGTGCGATGCAACTGCGACTGGTTAAATCTCACTCTGGATTTGGTTTTAGTCTCTAACTTGATAAAAAACTTGTAAAAGGACTTGATAAAAAAAAAAAAAATAGAATAAAAAATTGACAATACGTGGCGAAGACGCCACGGGAACGCTTTATATAAACATTTTTTTTTCTTACACGTAAGGTAATTATCTACAAAAGGCGTAGAATTCAGTGTGTGCATTAGTGATGAGATGACCATGGACTGAATTCTGTTCCTGGTAATTGCTGAACAGTCAGTTATACTAATTTATTGTTTTTGAGGTGTCAGTTAAGAACAACATTGAAAGTAAGGAACTCACATTTATGACTTAACACATGCAAATGTTAATATTATAATTGTTACCATATGCCTAAGGTAACATCGGCGGACGTAATGCGCGATCAGCTCAGATGTCAGCGGTAGTGCAGTATACGTACGCGCGCTCATAAGCGGCACTCCCACCAAATAGCTAGCTGATCGCGCAGATCCCCGACCATAGGGGCGCTGGGGCCGCATCCACTGCAGGCTCCAATAAAGGAAGCGTCGCTGGCGTGAAGTTTCAATTCGTCGTTGACCACCGCCTGGAGTAGACCTAGAAGAAGAAGAATATGGTACAAGACCGAAGAAGTTCCGATTCAACGTGAGACCGGATGCCAGCATCCCCGCCGAAACAGCAAGCCCGCCCGGTCCGCCGAGGGAGTCAGTCGGTGGGCCAATCCAGGGCTTCAATCGCCCTGGCCAACGGACGCAGCTGCAGGAACCGGACCAGCGTGAGATCGCTCGGGGAATACCGCCTCAGCCGCGCCGGCGAAAGACGACCGACGCCGACTCGACACTGCGGGGCTCTGGGGGTCTCCACTATCACGCTGTGGTTGGAACCGAACTGCCGCTGAGGGGAAGCCCGGTCTGATTTCACCGGACGATCCGGAACTCCACGACTATATCCGAGTCGACTTCGCCGGAGACCATCTTCCTGACCAAACAGCACTTCTCAGAGCTAACGAAAATACGACCCTTTTCAAGGTCACTACTCCAGAAACATTAAACAACCCTTCTCAGAATTTAGACTACAACGAGTCATCGAAGCCATTTGGCGACAACAACAGCCCTTTTCAGGGCCACCAGAATGTTTTAAAGTACCACGTTTCGTTGAAGCCATTCGGCGACAAAATATATACACATATAATTTTATTTTATTGAAAGTGTGTCAAAACTTAATAGAAACCAGTGAACCAAATCATTAGCTAATAATATGACTACTATTTCAATCTACATCTACGTAAATATTTTGTGGAATTTTTTATAGCAGTCAATACTAGTCACTGAAGGTGCAAAAAATAACTAAATAGATTGTCGAATGGAAGAAAGTATTTTTACGATTTTGAAGTGGAAAGCAATTAAGATAATTCTAATTGAAAGATTTTTCTCTTTTGCGCGTAATCTTTAGAATAATTATTTACGATGACGCTAAAAAGAAACTCGCGAAAGTAAAAATTAACAGACAAACTAATAAATGGAAAAATGCAATTTAATACAATTCAATTATCAGCAGTGAAATTTCTTATCGATTATTCGAATCGATTATTCATATATATATATATATATATATGAATATTAAATAAATAAATTCATATATTCCCTGATGATGGAAACGTGACTCCGAAAGCGGTCGGATATTTATATTAAAAATTTTTGGTAAGTGGATATATTATTTTATAGAAAAAAATATCTTATATACCTAAAGCTATTAAGGTTAAGAAATTATAGTATTTTTAACGTAAAATACTACTAATTCCGGATTCACTACTCAACAGTACTGAATTTTTTCACTGAAAATGAAGGTGATAATTATATTTTTAAGTAACGTAAACAAATCTAAGTGTTATTAAAAAAAAATGTATTAAACTCATAAAAGTTGATTATATATATAATTTTTTTTTTTTAATTAAAAATAAAACCTTTAACGATATCGGTAACTCGTTCACGCAAGTGAGAGTATCGCGTAGCTTACATGTAAACACATGAATACACATTGTGTACTTCATATTCATACGAACACAAACACACACACACATAAATTTTACGCATGTAATCTGTTACTAGAGTTGGGAGGGATAGTAGAAAAAAAAGGGCGAGGA
>JAAAKQ030139111.1:0-13281 GCA_010016005.3 Zanna intricata | reverse complement strand
GCGATAACGAAACTAACCTAGCAGCTTGAAACTTGCATAGACATAACAAAAAATAAACAAAGCATGCGTCATTGACGTAAAACGACAGTACTACCAACATAAACAAAAATATAACTAGATTGCGGATAAATATTGACTTACCCTCCTATATTACAAAATACAATCCCCGTAAGGTCGAAGAAGAAATCTACATTTGAAATTTCATAAAAATATTCAAAGAAAGTTACATCTAAAAATTTTTTTCTTTAATGTTGACCAATGATTTTTTACTATTTGAAATTTTTTGATAAAATTTATCTTAACCCAAATATAATTTAAGTAAAAATGTAAATTCATTATTTTAATTTCGTAAAAATACTTCTCATTTACTCGTATTTGTAATTCGTTACAGCACTATAACAGATATAATAAAGATATTTCAAATACACAAAGCTATTGAAGTAAATCCTTTTTTTTTTACTTTAGTTTTATGAAGAATGAAAAGAAAAGATAAGAGAACTAAAAAGCATCTTAGTATTATAATTTACAGACGTAACTTTAGATTATAAATAAAATATATTAATTACGTTCGCTACGAATAATTACATTAATCTGCAATTTAAGAAAATCATGGTACAATAATTTTTCCCTTAAACAGGTATCTGGAATATAATTAACCTGGTTTTTAATGAATGAAATACCAAAATAAAAAGTAAGTATACTTTTATTTATTCTTACTTTAGGGAATCGTGTAAATCATAGAACGTGACTTAACAACGACTTTAAAGTATTATTAATTGAAAAATGATACTGACAAAAACATGTTTAAATTTTATTGCTTTTTCACCCAATAATGGAGTTATCTTAATAAATTTATGCATAAAATCATTTTCAAATTTCATTAAAAAAAAAAAGTTTATTCAAATTATCTTAATTGTTCTTCCGTTCTGAGCGAATGGCAATACATACATGCACATATTCCGATTTATAAAAATAAATAGACGGCGAAGGAATTTCTTTGGACCTGAAAAATTACATATATACAGTATAAAACCAAATAACACGAGAAAAAAAAATGATTCACCTCATGAATAAAATTAAAAAATTAGGCAGAAAGACTAAAAATTGATAACAGCGCTTTCAAATAGGCTGTTTTAATTATGTATCTATTTTACACTCCATAAAATAATCTAAGTAAAGTCACATACTAATTAAAATATTAATTAATAAAATATTTTATTTACGAATAAAAAAAGCTTACTAAAATCTTTATCCACATGTATAAAGAAGAACGTTTGTTTGTCCGTTTGTCTATTACACAGTTCTCGATCGTGATGACATTTTGCACAATAATAATTCCAAACAAAGAGGAAAATTATTATATATCCGTGCATTTCATTTTGAAAAAACTACCCCCATTTCCCCTTTCTGTTGCATAATATAGCCTAACCAACCTCAAATTTTACGATTAATTTGACAGAAATGTAGCAATTAAATCAAGTTCGTTACTACTGTAATCGATGATTATTAAAAACAAAATCGAAATCTTAAACAATAAAAATTAGTAGGACAATTATAAATGGAAAACTAAATATTCGAAAATTCCAGCTATCAAATGACATCGTTTCATATTACAAAAATATGGTTTTATGCTTACTTTTAAGATACGATACAGAGGCAAATTCCCTTCCAGATGAAAAACCATAATTATTACACGTTTACTTCATGGACAACGAAAATATTACACGCTGATCAACAGTATGATAATATAACTGGCGAGCGACAAGATATTGTTTTAAATCTGCAGAAAACTACAACATTTTCACGATTATGCAAATTTTAAAGCAGCATTAAAAAAGGATACCTACGGACGAATACAAAGTCAAACAGGCAGACAGGAGGCCATCCGATTAACATGACTAAATCAATTTTAACGCATAAACTATTAACAATGTAGCCATAATCATTATTGGTCAGGAGCAGTACGATCTCATGACATAATTATTCAAAGACGGAGCGAAAATTTGCTGCTGATTCCAGAAACATAATGTAAATTCGATGCTCTGTAATATACTCTTTACCTTTTAGATGGCGAGGAGAGTTACCGCTTTAACATCATGCAAACGGATCCCTGAAAGAAAAACTGTACTCAAAAAAAATATCACTTCTATAACATAAGATTAGCGCTTAAAATTAAAAAATGCTGAACCGATTCCACCCATAATATTTAATGTTGATTATACCGAATAGAAATGAGGGACAACCCGGACGAAGCTGGGTATCGCGGCTAGTAATTAATATTTCTAGAAAATAGTTAAACGATCATGATAGTAATGCTTGCTAAAAATTAAGTATATTCTACGGAAATTTCGCTCATCTTTAAGCTCCATAATTTTTTATAGCCTTTAACATCTACGGTACGTATCTCGTAAAACACTATCATTTAGAGATATTATTACATATTTTTAATGCTGAAAGAAACTTGTTCATGAAATATACTTTCTGTTTTCAATTTCCCTTGTTAGCTATGTACTTTAATTCTCAGTTAAAATAATAGGAATGAATGAAAACTAATTTTGGCTGCGGTATGATATTACAAAAGACCAGTTTAATTCTACGTGTTTACGGCCTGTGGTGAAACAACATAATCTCAAAATAAAGAAAAATAAAACAGAAAATAAAAATCAGGAAAATAATTTACTACTAATAATGCAACTTCTATATTATTGCGAAACGGACAGGTACAGCAAAACGCATATAAACAAATGTACATTTGACTCGATAAATAAATAATACTGAAAGAAAGGAACAGCCGATTACAAAACCTTCTCCTAACAGAAATGGGGACTTCATAAGATATTTTGTTAACATTAACAGAGTATAACATACAAGAATGTGTAAAAATAACAATGGCTACTAAGAAATTTCTATTATAAAAGAGAACGCCGATGTTAATTGCAATAATTCGCAAGCGGTGGCAGGCATTAAGTATACGCAATCGGTAGGTCATTTCTAGTTCGCAATGTACGGTAAGCGAATAATCGTCCTTCTTGATGTAAGATCACGCGCTACAATATGTTTTGTTAGTTTAACTTAACGTCCACAGAAGGCGTCGACCGTTTCGACGCGTGCGTAGACATGTATACATAATAAACTATATGTAACTTACCTTATACCAGTAAAAGTATTTCAGCGACTCATAAATTTTTATAGGGCACAAAATACTTCATAAAAATGAAATTTTGTATACTTTTATTTACACCTGTATATTTTCCATGAATATAAAAGAAAATTACTTTTAAAAGATAAAATCCCTTCAAGGACTTTTTCATGATCATTAGTTCACCTGTTTATACCTGAAATTACTTTGTTGCAAAATATAAGCTATAGGAAAAACGCATTAAAAAAAGCGACTATTCTCCGTAAAAAAAAAATGACAATAGAATAAAATGTTAAAATATTTTGTCATTTATATTTTTTATTTAACAGTTTTACTTTTCATAAATAATCATATTAGAAATAATAATAATAATAATAAATACAGATACTTTAATTTTTTTCAGTTTTTATTTCTAAAATTTTAAAAGTTAAAAATTTTTAAAATGAATTTATTATAATCATTCAACAGTAATGATTATTTTACGGAATTAATCAGTAACAGCCTCTCGAACTACCGTGAGATATTACTTCAAAGGATGAATGAGAATGATATGGAATGAAGTGTAATCTTGTACAATCTCAGGTCAACCACGCCTGAGAAGTGTGGTTAATTGAAACCCAACCACCAAAGAACACCGGTACCCACGATCCAGAATTCAAATCCGTATAAAAATAACTATCTTTACCTTGAATTGAACCTTAGAACTCTCGACTTCAAAATCAGCTGATTTGCGATGTCGCGTTAACCACTAGGTGGGCTGGAATTCTATTCCCGTGTAACTTATTGCAATATATATTATTTAAAAATAACGAAAAATATGAATTTATTTACAGATAGTGGAAATTTATTGTGAAAAATCCATATTATTTATCAAATATTATGATACTTTATACTGATTAGATGACTTCTGACAGAAAAAAAATTTAAAGAATTAACAGATTTAAATATATAGTACGTTTAGAAAGGCTTTAAAAAATTAAATTTTTTTTGTAATGTGAAATGGATAACAAAAATCTTGTAGTATTTACAACCATGAATATTATTAGAATTTTATGAGAAAATCCCGAAACAAAATTATAAATTTATTTCTTTCCAATTATCTTTCCCTATAGATCACTTTTAATAATAAAATTTCAGAGTTAATTTTTATGAATAAGCCTAAACAGAATAGAAATTTGATTATTAACGATTTTATCTCTATCTGTTTAACCTCCGGAACTACCGTAAGGTATTACTTCAAAGGTGAATGAGGATGATATGTATGTATGTATGAATGTGAATGAAATGTAGTCTTGTACAATCTCAGATCGACCACTCCTGAGAAGTGTGGTTAATTGAAACCCAACCACCAAAATACTGAATACTAGTATTCAGTAGTAGATCTAGCGAATACTAGTTCGGTATCCACGATCTAGTATTCAAATCCATATAAAAATTTTTGCCTTTACTAGGATTTGAACCTTAGAACTCTCGACTTCGAAATCAGGTGATTGGCGATGTCGCGTTATCCACTTAGACCAGCCCGGTGGGCTGATTATTAACGATTTATTTTCGTTTTATTCCACGTTTCAATGAAGCTTTTTTTAATATCTACTTTATACAGGTGAACAGTCACAATTGCGAATACATTATTTGTGAATGTAGTACTGAACTAGAATAATGATAAATAATAAGATAGGAGAATGCAATGTACAAAATAGTAAACAATTTTAAGCAAGGAGAGCTAACATGCGCGCGCGCAGATATAGAGAGAGATATATAAGGAAATTCTTCTTCCAAGGGTCCTTTTAGAGCTAATTAACGATTTTTATTACTATTTAGGAGAAGAAAATTTTTCCTATAAATTAAAAAAATATTTATAATTTCAAAAACTATTGAAGGGCATTCACCCTTTTCTCATCCTGTTAAAGAAATTTGAAGATTACGTTGGTATCTAATGTCTAAAGAAAAAAATTATATAAAGGAAAAGGCGGAAAAGTGGGAAGCCTGTGGAAAAATAATTTGAGAACTAATATGTTGATGATTAATTTATTTACGCGTCAGGTTATTTAAATTTTATGGGAAGATATAATTAAAAGGTAAAAATTGTCAAACGAGACAAAGGACAGAGATTAAAGATATAGGGTGTTAGCATACAGATTGATAAGTTTGGAAATTAAACAAAATACTCAGGTCACTTATAATAAAAAAAAAAATTATAAGGAAGAAACCCCTTACATCTCTCACTCTAAACTATGATATATAAATAGGTTGGGGAAGAGAGTCTGGAAACTGTAATCACAGCTTCCAAACGCTTCTACAGAGTTAAAGTCATAAGTCATTTTTTTTATTTATAATTTCATAGGTGTAATTCTATTTTTTTTAATAATTCACCTACCGATGAATTTGAACGCTCGCTTCACGCATAAGAATCCAGAAGTATTACATTATTGACACAACTCAAGTTAGGCTAAGTTATCTACAAATTTACTGAATAAAAAACCTGTAATTAGCCCTTTTTATTTACCAAATATTTTTAATTCTACATTGTTATCGGCTATCTATATAAAATTTTTTTATTTCAATTTTTATTTAATAAATTTTTCATAGTTTAAAGGTTTACATAGAATTTTGACTGAATAAAATTAAAAATAGTAATATAAATAAAAAAGTATATAAATTAAGCAATGTTATTATTTAACAAAAAAAAAAGAAAAAAAGTTTTATAAAACTTGCCACGTAAATCATAGCGACGGCTATACTAAACAACATTATAAACATTCTAAATTCTGTTTGAATCTCAATACAAGAGTAAATTATGGAGAAAGAATTTAAAGCAGTATAAAACCCGTGTCATAAAAGTCATGTTATTAATGTTTTACAAGAAACGAAAAAACATTTTGTGTGTACTGTGTCGGTGGATGAGAGTTTACGTGCGTGAGCAGGGGTGTTCTAAGCTAAGCTAGCTGCGGTTTACAGACTGTAACCAAACACATTTTAATTTTTTTAATAAGTCATTAGTATTTTCTCATTTAATAGGGCTCCATCACCGCTTACTTGATTTGACTGGTTCGCAGCTGTATCACGTAGTCCGACCGATACCGGACAGAAGAAAAGTCTTGCAAACGACAGCCTACCGATGTGATTGTCTAGACGATCAACGCCGGTGTCCAGTAAGTAAATCCAATGACCAACAGCCGTTACAGAATAAAAGAAAAACGGAAAAGGCTGCACTTAATTTATATTCTTTTACGACATTTGTTTTTGATAAACTTGCTGGATTAATTTTTATCTTTAAAAAATGATTTTGAAATAATCTACACAAGGGCTAAAAAACTTAAGAAACCTAATAGAATGGCGCTGAAAATAAATGTTCATTTATAAAAAGAATAATAAATAAAATGTCAGGACTTGTTGCCTTTAATTTAAAAAAAAAAAAAAAAAAAACTGAAGAATCCTTACAATAAGGACATTATAAAAAAATTAAAATTTTTGTACTAGGATTGTTAAGTCATAATCAAATGCTGTAGACGAGCTAATAAATATAAACAAATCGCTTCTAAAAATGATGAGCTTCTGTAAGAAGGCGGTATTTTATTTCATTAAATGTGCAAATGAATTTTTAGTTGTAATTCTTAAAATAACACAACATAAATAATTCAAATTTCTAAGTATTTTTCTGAATTTTTTAAATAAATTTAATATTGTCTGTATTAATTTATTTTAACAGTCTTATTTTTTTTTAACGATTTTTATACAGAATTATTTTAACTAATAATAATACTATTACTTTATAAAAGAAAAAAAAAATTACTCTATCATTATTGCCACGTAAATTCATTCAGATAGTAATCAATCTGAAAACAGGTAATCTTATGCCCCATTTCACAATATTTGATACGTATGATTTCATTTAAGAAATCTTAGCTACTTAAAAGCGAAAGTAAAAATGAATATACAGCAGAGTTAGAGTAAAACAAGCGAGAGGTTCCTTGTATTAACGATTTTTTGATCGAACAAACTTGTTGTCACTTTTTTGTACTAATCAAAATACTACCTGATAATGAAAAAGATGACATCATACTTCCATTCTTAAGAGCAAATAAACAATCCATTTAAAGGTTACGAAAGAAAAATGATGTAATAATTTCCCAGTTGCTTTCATTATCAATCAAGTACATTGTGGCATACTAATATTAAGAACACAGATATTTAGGTACTAGCCTCTATAACACATATGAATCATTAAGTATGTTCCCTGTAAAGAACTTGTACATGATTTTCAACATCCTTAACAATCATTAATCCTTATATAATCATCATGGTCAGGGATGATGGTAATCATCTGTGTACTGAATATTGTGAAAATGTTTAATATACATCATTATTTTCAAAGAGAGAGATATTGATCGATAACTCTTGACTAAGAAGAAGAGTTGATAAAGTTTTAGAAAAGACTGTAGCGTAGAACAAAAATTTAAATACAAGGTCTGATCACAAAATAACCGAACATTTATAATTATGCGCGATATTTAGTGACTTACGGTTGGCAACATTGTTCCACATAACGTCCTCTGAAATCACATGTTCTTGGATTGATATCTCGTTTTTTTTCCGTATTATTGTTATTTGAGTGCAACGGGTTTAGATGTTAGTAAAGATTTTTGAATGCGCGATTTTTTAAAGCAACGATACAATGTAAAATTTTGCATGAAATGGAGGAAACTTTCACAGAAACTTTTCAACTTTTGAAACAAGCTTACAGAGATGATGCTATGAGTACGCAATATTAAGGACGATTTTCACGATTTAAAAGTGGTCGTCCGTCAATAGAAGATGTTCTCAAACCAGGAAGGCCTTCGACTTCAATTGATGACATCCGCGTTCAGAAAATCAACGATCTGGTGCGTGATTGCCGATTGACTGTCAGAGATTTGCAGAAGAGGATAGCACCTCAATTGGATGTTTCATGACATTTTGACTGAAAAATTGAACATGCATCGAGTTGTAGCAAAGTTTGTTTCTCGTTTGATGACCAAACAGCAGAAAGAACATCGAGTGAACATTTCTCGGCAATTTCTTGAACAAGCCAATGACGATGAAATATTAATGCAAAGGATCGTAATGCTAGAAGGAATCTGATTTAACCGTTGCGACATCAAGACAAAGTTCAGTCATCATTATGGACTGACAAAGGATCTCCACGCCCCAAGAAAGCACGTCGATCTCGAGCCAATGTCAAAGCGACATTGTCAAAACTCTCTGTTATTTTTTTTATTTTTCTATTTTAATGAAATTGGGCACTTTGAGTTCTTGCCTGAAGGTGAAACAGTAAATCGTGCGTATTATCAAGGCATTTTACAACGGTTACGTGAAAAAATCTGCAGAAAGAGAACTGAATTGAGGGGAGACAACTCATGGTTCCTTCACCACGACGCTGCGCCCGCACATTCGCTTTGTCAATTCGTCAATTTTGTGCCAAAAATCAAATGACTGTTTTCCCCCAGACCTGGCTCCTTACGATTTTTTCTTATTTCCGAAATTAAAATCAGCTTGAAAGGACATCGTTTTGAAGATATTGATGACATAAAAGAAAAATTCATTGCGAACCTTAAAGGCTATTTCAAATGAAGCTATCCAGGAGTGCATCGCGAAGTGGAAATACCGCTGGGATAAGTGTGTGAATAGAGAAA
This sequence comes from Zanna intricata, assembly GCA_010016005.3. NCBI lineage: Eukaryota > Metazoa > Arthropoda > Insecta > Hemiptera > Fulgoridae > Zanna > Zanna intricata. Next base: position 4,470 of record JAAAKQ030139111.1, on the reverse strand, counting down.
GGGATACTTTGATGGGGGCAAGGACCAATAATCTGTAAAATTAATTATAAAGTTATGAGTTAAAAGATAAGTTATAATTTTTTAAAAATCTGTTATTTTCTGAACAGACCTCGTAAGTCCCTTTCTGTACTGCATCTACCAAATTGAAAAACCAGAATACAAATAGTTTAATAAATTACCACAGAATAAAATTATTCACATAAAACAATACAATATAAATTATACGTAACTCCATCAAATAAAAGCCCGGTCGGTTTTTTAAGGTGAACTAATTTCGTAAAGAAGATTCCGATTAATATATAAAAGAAAAGGGATAATATAACAAACATGAAAAAAAGAAATATAAGTTAATGTAGATAGATAAAAAGAAAGGTAATGAAAGGGAGGAGGCTAAGCACGGCCAAAACAACAGAAAAGAGGTAGGTGAATGAGCGATGCCAGCAGCTGGTGTGAGGAATTCCAGCTAGTACGGCTGTTTGCATTGTACCAGAGTACATTAATCAAGGCACAGCAAGTAATCAAAGGCCGTCACTAATTACTACAGCGCTACCGTCTTGCACTCACTACCCTCTCAGTGCATTGTATTACCATCATATACAAACGCGAGAGCATGCGGTCGTATATATATATATATATATATATATATAGTCACACCTGCTCGAGTCAATTCTACCTGCTAGATCGTCAACATCAAGTCAATAGAATAGATACTTAAACCTAGTAGAATTCAATTACATTCCGCCTGCAATACATTACGAATTTGTAAAAAGGAATTCAAACCAAATACTAACAAAATTCAATTAAAATAATCAATTTGAATAAACTATTGGAAACTGATATTGTAAATTACATTAAATTCGTTTCCGATAAATTAATATAACCAAAAATAGACATCCGAAAGGGAAAAAAATATAAACAATTTATATATGATTAACTGATAAACAAAATTTGTAAGTCTGAATATAATGATTGATACATTACAGTGAATAAATCAATGATTTATTAAAATTATTTAAGAAATATTTAAATCTGAATCCAATTTTACTGAACCTCTATAAAAATACCAGTTGTGCTGTCTGGTTACTTTATTGTGCACAGTGTCTCACTACATCTAATTTTTTTAAATTATTAAAAAGTAAAAAATTTTGAAAAACAAGACTAATGCAATACAAATTTATAATTTCATTACATCCATAAAAACTAATCGACAAACATTTATCATTATATATATAATCTTATGAATTACTTTCTACATCTCAAGCTGACTCATTTAAAACAGAATCAGATTTAACCTATTTAAGATGAATTTTTTAGCTTTTAACTTCAAGAGAAAAAAGTAAAAATTAACAATACGCTGAAACAGAAGTTTACTAATTCAAGAATGTTGAATGTTGAACGTTTAACAATAAATACTAGCCCTCCCCCCTCTACAGTAATCATAATTAATACAGTATACAATCGTTAATAAAAACTTAAAGAAAGTTTTATCTAATAATTTATATTTTTTATTAAGAAAAATCATCTATTTTATATCATCTATTCATTTTTATTTTATTTAAAAATATTCATTTTTATTCTATTTATTTTTATTTCATCTATTCATTTTCGAGTAAACTGAAAAGCAAAATAAAAAGGTTGTCCATTAATTTGAATTAAAAATTTTCATTCAAATATTTTTTGTTTTAATGGGAGGAAACAACATGAATCTTTAGACATTAAAGACAAATAATTGCAAATTGACAATTTAATATATAGTGTACCCGTAAAATAATGGTGGGTTTTAAATGGTTTTAGCTTCGGAAACAAGTATCGTAGAGAGATTAATTATACGTTAAATGAAAGAGAAATATTCCAAGTTTCTTATCTGTTCAGTAGATTTCGATGTATGCTCCTTAGTTATCCTGCAGACATCAAGACGATGATCAATCTTCTTGCCATACAGGGCTCAGAACATAAAAGAAACAGCTTTAGAAATCCTTACTTTTAAGTAGTCCAAATTTCGAACTTGAACGAAATACATTTGTGTTTTTACATAACCCCAACAATAGAAATCCATGGGGGGAGGGTAAGGTCTGGAAACGGTAGGGTCCAGGCAATCCACCCTTCTCAAACATTTCACTGAAGAAAAAATGTTTCGTTAGGAAAATCCTGAAAGACTGCGAAAAAAATGTGGAGGAGCTAAGTGCTAAATGGAATTCTTCCATATTTGGGGCGCTACATACCCTTATATTATATCCAGGAAGAAGTTCCCCGTAACTGTTGTTTTCAGCAAAAAAGAAGGGACCAATAATTCTGTCTTGTCCAATAGCGCACCAAACATTCACTTTTTCACTGTCACGCTGATGTTCAGTAACGGCATGTGAAGTCTATATGGTCCACAGACCATATAGACGAACATTATGCCAATGTACTCGTCCAGAAATATGAAATGTTGCTTCATCGATGAAAATGAACTTGTTTTAAAAAATCATCATCCTGCCGTAACCTATCCAGAATGTCTACAGCAGAATAAATCGTTTCATTTTGTACCGTGAATAAAGTTGTCGTAACATCTGAATTTTGTACGCATTGAAATGTAACGTCTTTTTAACACACTGATAACAGTTATTTCAGGAATGCCCAATTGTCTAGAACATTTCTGCATTGAACGTAACTCTGCTACACAAACATGATTACTAACGCGCACGTGCCACTTGCATGAACTGGAAACATAACGCGCCGTGCACTAGCTTTCGCAGGCATAACTTTGAGTGTTTCTCTTTCATTTACCATACATTTCAATTTTCCACATTGCTTGTTCCAAAGCTATAACCATTTAAAACCCCACTATTATACTACGGACATGCTGTATAAATGCGAAAGATTGTGGCGTGTTCTGTTTGTCGTTTGCAACAGCATCTCGCGAGAACCAACCGATCGATTGGTTTAAATTTTTAGGATACATTTGATTATTACAGTGAAGATTTAAAGCCATATATTGATGTCCTAGCCCCTTTGGAGATAAGACTTCCTTGTCAAGGGGTCTGTGTACTTTTAGTTACCATAGTTACTACTATTCTGTTTTTAGGTAGATTTCATAAGAAAGCTACCTATTGTACCGAGTATCATGATTCGATTCCCGGAAAATTTCGACATATCCTCGCGTTTCACATCCCTCAGACCCCAAAAGTACCATCATTTCAAAAGTTTATATATATATATTTATTTATTTACCTTTCTTGTGGACACGATAACTGCCATAATTTTGTGCCAATGACTTTCAAATTGATAAATAAATACAACAACCCGAAATCTCGGTCGAGTTCGTTAATGAGCAAAATTGAACCATGGGAGTAGAAATTGGGACTTTTTCGAGAAAAAAAAATTTCGCTATAACTTTCTTATAATTAAAATATCGAATTCCTTTAAAGTTCCTACTGTTCTTTAGATGAGGGGCTAAAACTTATCTAAGCAATGTTTTTTGATCATACCTCTTCCCTTTAATAAGCACAGTATCGAATCGACTTAAAGTGGTCTTTAGTCCTCTAAACATTACCTAAAACTTTTGTCTGAAACAGTTTTTGATATGACCTACCGTTACGGCAAGGAACGACCAAAATTTTGCTGGAATTGTAAGAGGATGGGGCTTGTCAAATGCTAAACATGTGAAACTTTTTTTCACATGCAACCATTGTCGTATTGAGTAAATTTGAAGTTTTTCTTAACTTTAAGGTGGAAATATTCTTTATCTCCTACTTAGCACCAGTGAAATCTACCTCAGCCTTCCATCGTACCGGAAGGCATTTTTTGAATTTAGTTTCTTCTTCAGGCATTTGTAAAGTCTGACTACTTTAATTGTTATTTATCGATATTATTTTCACAACCATAAGAATAACAAACACAGCAGGAATCCAGGGAGCGGAGCTTCATGGATTCTTGCTATGGTAATGGCCAATGATGCGAGCCCTGAACCAAAAATTATAAATGTAAGAGAATTATATATTACTTAGTAACAATTAAATACAATATTTTTACGGGTGCTCAATTCTTTTTTTAACCTGCCGGTTTATCTAGTGGTAAAACTAGTGAACGTAAAATCAGGTGGACTTCTCAGGAGTGGTCGACCTGTGAATGTACAAGACTACACTTCATTCACATTCATACACATCATCCTCTTCATCCTCTGAAGTAATACCTTACGGTAATTCCGGAGGCTAAACAGAAAAAAAATTAGAGATTTTCGAAGTCTAAGATCTGAGATTTGAGTCCTTGCAAATGCAGTTGCTTTTGTACGGATTTGAATGGCTAGACTATGGATACAGTTGTTCTTTGGCGGTTGGGTTTCAATTAACTCAACCACCACGAGTAGTCGACCTTAGTTTAATCAAGATTACATGTTTACCGATAAATTTACACTTACAGGGTCTGTATAATAAGTAACCGGACTGAGCCTGCCCCGCGCCGTCATAGCGTCTGCTAACCGGTATCTGG
>JAAAKQ030139089.1:0-13281 GCA_010016005.3 Zanna intricata | reverse complement strand
GGATGTAGAAAGTATGCCGAAATGAAACGACTGGCACTAGATAGGAAATCTTGGAGCTGCATCAAATGACTGAAGATAAAAAAAAAAATATTAAAACAAAATGTACCAAAAAATTTGATACTTCTCAAAGAAATTTACAGAGGCATTAAAATGAGAAGTAGTAGAAAATTTGGGATTCCTCAAAATTCAATTATCTTAAAAACTGAGATTTTATAACTCTCTAAACTAAATGACGATATAAAATTTTTAAAAACAAGTTTTGATTGTTTGAAATTCCGCTCAAAGTGTTGAGTGTAGTGGAAACATCTTGATTCATCACTCACCAAAAAAAAATAAATTCAAACTCACATATCAGCCAGTAAAGTGATGTTGATGGTCTTCTGGGACTTGCAAGGCCCAATTTTTAGTGATTATTTAGAAGAACAGAAGATCATGAATAGCTAATACCATTCTAAAATGCTCAAACAGGGAGACCTGTGATAAAGCCAAAACATCAGGGTGCACTTTTCTTGCATGACAATGTACATCCAAATATCGTTCAGAGAACTGGAGAAATGCTTAATAAATTGGGTTGGGAGGTCTTGTCGCATCCTTCTTACAGATGAGACCTCGCCCCGTGTGATTTTTATTTGCTCAGCAACAAAAATTTGCTCGATTTTCTTTGCTCGGCAAGAAGTTGAACAACAGGAAGCTGTCAAAAAGAGGTGCATGAATGGTTCAAACAGCAAGGTAAAGACTGCAAGCTTTTTGGCTTGTTTAATAAAATACAAAATACAAGAAAATATATGGGAACTGTGAAATGATGTACTCGGTCGACTATGCCTGAATTGCACAAATTATTATAAACTAAAAACTACGCTGTCAGTTTGATATATATGTATATTTTATATTTTCAAACAAAAAAAAATATAAAAACAAATAGTACATCTACAAGAAAAACTTATACTACTAAACGTCACGAAAGTGACAGTTTCTACTACTCAGGATTTTACTGGCCAGTAAGAAATTGAATTACAAACATTTACAAAAATCATATTACAAATAAATCTTTTATCTTTTATAGTATTGTCCCATTAAGAAAAAAATAGTTATGTTACAAGTTCCACAAAGTTCTCGATCAGGAGAGATCTTTCAATATTCGTCGGTTCATATATTATAATCTGGCCATTTGTTTACCGGTATATCTCGGTCTGTCTGAATGCATAGCATAAGTAAAACATGGCAACTCCTACCTTAAAATCCTTTGCATATAACACACACACTAAATATTTGCATATTTTGTTTTACTTAGTTTTGACACCATCTGTCACTGAGAAGTCCAAAAAATACATCACCACTTCAATTACGCAATCACGTCTTATTAAAAAACAATCACTTCCCTCATAACCTAACTTAACGTCTCTACGGCTGAACGACAACGAAACAAAATTCCTTCAGTGTAGCCTTTCCCCACTACGTATGTCGTCGAACTTAACCTTGACAAAACCGCACATATATAGCTTGTTAAAATGTCTATGTATACACATACGCATGGCTTTCTCATAGGAAAAATACATTTTCGCGGATCCCAATGATATCATAGTCTATAATAAAATTCTCAGATAACGATGTGAGTCATATGCCTATAGATATTATTAAACTGTTCGCTTCCAAAACAACAAATGTAATTCTATAAAAGCATAATAAGCAATTTAGAAAATTGTTTAATTTCAAATGAGAACAAAATTTATTTTAGTAATCAATAAAACTGATTTGTACTTTACTTTTACCTTTCATCAAAATTTATGATTGTTACAAGACTTCTACCCTGCAGGAAACAGAGAGCTCACAGAACAGTGGGACAAGTGTCTAAATGTTGCTGGAGACAATGTTGAAAAATACTTTAAGTTTCACTTTCATTGAATAAATAATTTTTTCTTTACACCAATTTTTGTCATTAGTAACTGAATGTCCCTTGTACATACAGTAAGAAAAGATAGCTATTCAATAAAAATAAACATCATTATCATCAAAATATCAACATTCTAGAAAGGTTTTTTTTTAGATAACTTTATGCCAATGAGTTAACCTCAATGTTTCAAGTAATGCTGAAATGGATTCAGACCAATATAACTCGGCCACAAATCTATCATTTTCTAAAATCTAATCAAGAATACAAACTCCTACAAAAGTAATATCTAGGTATTCTTGAAACAATACTGCTACAAATAAAATGTAAAGTAAAAACTTACATACCTGCCTAAGAAGTCCAATAAAAAAAGCTTTAGTGATATTTTGCACATTCATTGGTCCCTCAACTTTAGCATATAAATCTTTAATACCTAAAACCTTACAGATAGTACAAATTACTCTGTGACCGGTAAGTCCATAGCCTTCAGGTTTCTTTGCAACATAAATTTTTGTCCTTCCAAACTGAGTGACAAAATCATGAAAAACTGAAAAGATATAACTATTAAATTAACAACAATTTTAACTATAAATACACACAAGTATACCTATATGTTAATTAAAAGCCACATCTTAATACAAAACTTCCAATTTATTATTATAAAACAAACTATCTTTATGTAGAGTGTATTTGTGAAAATAAAAGTAGTTGTCTTTAATAGTAAAACTTTATAAATTCACTAACCCTTCAGGTGGCAGGCTTAAATTATTATACAAAATAACTATACAGAATACTCTTATTACACAGAGCACTAATTATAGCAATAATATTAAAAATCAATCTGTGGGGTTCTCTTTGAATAATTTTTTTAAAGAATCTGATGGATTGATAATTTCGATACAAGCCTAAATAAAGTATAAACTACTGGAAAGGACCAAAGAGAGAGTTAATAAAATAATAATTATAGAGATAGGAATCGTGAATCCTTTTCTAAGCCATTAATTGTGCTTTTACAAATGGTCAAATCTTGTTAGAATTATACTTGATAGAATGACAAACACCTGAGGATTTAAAATTACACTTTTATAATTTTAAAACAAACAGCAATTTTTCTACAGTCGTTGCCAAGAAGTTAAAATAATGATAATTCTCTCTAATATAATAGGACTTGGGTCTGTCTCTAGACAACAACAATATTTAATTGGTTATAAATAATTATAGTTAGTTATGTAAGCAGTTTACTTTACTCAGCAGATTAAGCTCTGACACAAAGTTCTGGTCAGTTCTAGTAACAACATCATGTTTGACATTCCTAAGTGGCTGACACAGCGATATCTAAAACTGCCGATTACCATTTTATTGACAAAGTTTAAAACTATTTAAACTTAAATAATACTGCAATTTGCTAAACGATATTACACACTGTTCTTAGTCTGGGTAAACAAGCTCCACCTAAGGCTTTTCAATATCTTATTGAGTCTTTAGTTGCAGTTGCTTTACTCATTCTAATTGTCTGTTAAGAATTTATTGTAAAATACTGAATCTGTACGTTATTGACATCTGTTATGTTATTTCAATTGCTGAATTAAATCTGTTATTTACAACAAAGTTTTATCGTTACTTCGTTGCTACTCTAATAAATTTTATAGAATTAGTTCATTAACAAATACAAATTTAATATAATTCAGAACTGTCAAAGATATGAATTATGTAAAACCTAATAAATATAGTCTATCCTGATCCAACTTTGCCGTAAGAATAGGAAAGAAGTTGAAGAATCTATCACTTCAAGTAATACTGATCACCAACAAAAATGTAAGAAAGCAGCTTCAATGGAGAAACTGATATCACATTTTAACTGATGTTAAAATGGTTTCATGAAAAACAGATATTAAATATTTCTCCAATGAATGTTTCTATTTTGTGTCTGTAAACAATTGGACCAGTGTGCAAACTTACTCTTGAAACTGTTGTTAACAATCTTAAGGCAGACTGTCAATGGACGACATATTTGTTTTCACAATTTATACAGTAATACCTTTTAAGAGACCAAAAAAAAAGAAATTCCGCACCTGTAAATGATGTAAATTTATGAAGTGAATAAAAAATTCAAAGCATTTAAACAAGTGAAATGTCCCAAAGTATTTATATTCATTAAATTAACTTCATTCTATGTATATATCACATTGTTTGTTTCAGACAAAATGTACACAAATAAAAATATCTCGCACTGTTAAGTAATAAGAATACATTATTATTATTTTAAAAAATTCCGAAACAAATTATTTACTTTCAAGTTAAGTAATTTGTTAAAATTCTTTTCATTACAATTTGGTAAGTAAAGGGTGCTAAAACATACAGTTAAATATAAATTGTACAAGTGGTAATAAAAAATTACAGTAATAAACACGCTTTACAGGCAGGAGTTTTTTTTATTTAAAATATCTCAGCTTCGGGTAATATGTATAAAAACCATAAGAAAAGTGTAGGTTATATGACATCTCTAACTATAACTCCCTATACTATGATTTCTTAACTTGGTTCCTACAATCTTATAATAGAAATTTCACTAACATAAAATTCATGAATGAATAAATAAATAAATACAGTAATCAAATAAAATTCATGAACTAACACATCTTCCTACCCTTAGATAATTTCTTAATATTGATAAGCCATAAATACATAGTGGACGCTAGGTAATATAAGGTGAAATAACGGTAATCACAAAGATGTAAATGACCTGGCATAAGAGGTGCTTCTGAAAATGGCATTAATCTTCCAAGGAATAACAAGATATCATAACAGGGATCTGGTAAAGACTAGAGTGGTGTTCCATGCTCTTACCGCAGCACTAAAAATATATTACAAGGCATATTCATAAAGTAAGGCCGTCGGCTTATATTTAAATATTAGCGGGTCTGAATAGTTTCACACATGTAGAGCCATTTATTGGCTATTTACAAAGCCGTCGCAGTTGTTGTTTTGAAACAAAAGCAGCTTGCCTTCTGGTGAAAGCAGACCACAATGTCTGTGACAATCGTTTTACCCACCAGTCGTGAAGTGTATGCTGTGATTCGATTTTTGTGTGCAAAAGGGTCTTCAGTTGCTGAAATTCATTGGAGTTGTGTCTAGTGTATGAATCTAAAGTAATGAGTGAAGGAAAGGTTAGACAATGGTGCTGAGACTTTAAAAATTGTTGCACAAATGTGCATGACAAACATGATTAAATTCAGACCAACGAAATCATTGAACAAGTGAACCGAAAACTGTAATGTGTTCGATGACTGATAATTAGAGCTCTGGCAGATAAATTTCTGCATGATGGACATATCTCTATCTAGACAACTGTCTAGATAGAGAAAAGCTCAGATATTACAAACTGTGTGCAAGGTAGGTACTGAAAATGCTCACTGAACATCACAAAGAGCTAAGAATTTGCAGTGGACAAGATTTTTGGGCTACTATCAACAAGATGGAGATGATTTTTTTTTCCCCCACATTTTTATGGGTGACGAGACATGAATATCCTACCCTACACCAACGCGGAATCAAAACAACAGTCAATGCAGTAGTGCCATTCAAGTTCCCTAAAACTGAAAAAATTTAAACAATCTCCGTAATCTATTCAAAAAATGTTAGCTACTGTTTGTTGAGATGAAAAGGATATCATTTTGGTTGACTTCATAGAACATGGATCAACAATTACAGTTGACATATACTGCAAAATGCTTACCAAACTGAGATGTGCAATCCAAAATCAACTATGTGGGAAACTGTCGTTCGGCGTAATCCTCCTTCATAACAACAGATGTCCTCACACCACTGCCTTAACCAAGAAGAAGATTCAGGACTTTTGTTGGGACCACCCTCCATATAGTCCTGACCTCAAACCTAACGAGTACTTCTTTTTTTTGCATTTGAAGAGGTGACTTGGTAGACAATGATTTGAAAATGAGGAATTCAAGAGTGCTGTTGTCAACTGGTTGAATTCCCAGGTGGCAAATTTCTATGCAGAGGGGTTAAAGAGACTGGTTCAGCGTTACAAAAAGTGCTTAGAACTGAAAGGCAATTATGTGGAAAAGTAAAGTAGATATGTAGTAAAGTAAAACTTAAGTAAAAATCTTTTCTCACAAGTTAATCTTTTTTAATGACCAAACACCCTTAAATGAACAGCCTCACAATAAATATTGTTTATTAATATGACAAGATCAATAAAATAGAGATAATACTGAGATTCTTACTTATAAGCGGTACCTTCATTCTTACTCACCACAGGTAGTAGTGATTAATAATAAATGTTATTACTTTTGGAGAAAGCACTTATAAATAGACTGTATATTTATTCTATATGATAATTATATTCTGTCAGATTACCTGTATGATCATTATAACGATTGATAAACATCAATTTTTGTCCAGCTTTGTTCTTAGCTGCTTTTAAAGCTGCTTTTGGGTCAATTGCTTTCGCGAGAGCAAATCCAGCCAAACCTTGCTCATTACCAGTGACTGTAAATGCTGAATGGCGACGTACTTTTCCTAGATTACCAGTCATTTTAGAAACTACCTTCATCTAAAAAAAAATAAAAGGCAAAAATTTAACCAATAAAGCAAAATCTGATAACTTCAAGTAAGAAATAAAACTCCAACTTTATATCAAATTAAAAAACAGAAAAAGCAAACCTAAAACTTCAAAATCTAATGTGTCTGTAACTTAATGGAGCTTTTCTAATCCTGTCTTTCTGTAATTACACTGGAAAGGGCTCATTGATGGATTAATTATCATAGAAAATATAAGTAGGTGTAGAAAAGCAGCAATAAAACACTTAATCTAAAAATCCAAAATTTAATGTTATGTATAATGTAACTCCCGTGACAATGATTATTTTTTCAAATTATTAATTTAATATTCAGTTTTGCTTTTACTAAGTCGCATTAATCATTTTTTATTATTTATAGATAAAATAAATTACTACATAAAATCAAAATGTCTGAAAACTAGCAATATCTTTTCAAACTAGACTGAACCAGCACTACAATGCTTTGTATTCTTTAAATTATTTAACTTCCAATAATTTTTATAATAAAAATTATGTTTTTACCTATTAGTATTCAGTACAAAACAACTCCCAAAAAAAAGGAATTAGAAATAATAATGTAAAGGTAAATTTTTAAATAAAGAATGCATGAAAAAATATAAAAATGTGATATCAATTACACATAAAGATGCGTTAATGAGAAAATGCAATCTCAGTTAAAAAGGCCTCAAGAAACTATAATCCATGTAACTACGTATAAGCAGCAACAATGAAGCGTTAACATAAGTCTGAAAATAAATATCTTTAACAACAGCAACAATAAAACAAATCTTTTTGAGAGACAGAATATTTGTAACTTACACACTTCTTTAGGTTAATTTGAATTGCAGTTAAATTATATATGCTGTTGCTGAATTGCTCTGATGGTACATGGCACTTTAGAACCTTATATTTACCTCTGAAAAGAGCAGCTGTTTGGGATTTTTATAGTGGTGACCCTGAAAAGGCTCGTTTCTATGTTTAATCGGGTAGGCCTGAGAAGGGCTGTTGAGTCTAGTCAATGGTCTCCAGTGATGTCGGCTCAGTTCAATGAGTTGTGACTTCATCTACTGGATTTGAACCGAGCTTCCCCTCAGCAGCAGTGGTGTCCTCACTACAGCATGGCAGTGGTGACACCCAGAACCCACCAGTGTCAGGCTCGCTCAGTCATCTTCCAATGGTGTGGCTGAGGTAATTCTCCCTGAACGATGCTCATCCAGCTGTCTTTATCACAAGGGCTTCTGCTGGTAGGGCAATTAGTCGAGCCACCAACCAGGGCACTTAAAGCCTGGCAAACTGTGCAGATAGGTGGCATCCAGTGGCTCCCTTAGCGAGTTGAACAAGCCTGCTGCAACTGTAGGGATGTTGGCATCAACTGGGAGCTATCACAATGGGCTGGCCAGGGGACTTCCATCTCCTTCATCTTCTTCCAGGTCTGCTCTTGCTGGTCATCTGAGAGTGAATGCTTTCACATTATACTACCCATCCACTCTTTGGCACAATAGTTTCCAGCTTGGATTATGGTTACGTTTTGTAAAATGTTTGAACAACACCATACAACACCAAGTATAAAAAGAGACTGTGCAAGATGCTGTTGTGTTGCTGGACACGATATACATTGGTATATTTATCAATATTGGAATATTGGGTATGGTTTACATTGTAATTTGCACTGTTTGTGATGTGTGTGTATGGTGTAAAAGGTCATACATACACTTAGCTCAGTATGTAGTGGGAAGAAAAGCTGCATAGGGAGAACCATGGCTGCTTATAAAGCCACCAGCAGGTGATGGGGGCTGTGCCTCTGTGATGGGATGTTGGGTAGTTGACTGGCTTGGAGGAGCTTGTGTACAGATGAATTTTAGTAGTTTATTTGCACAGTTAGTTGCTACATGCTGTGCTTCATATTAACGAAAGCAATGCTAGCCGTTAAGATGTGATAAATTACTGAAAATGCAAATAATAGAGAATAGGAGTTTGTAATGCAAGAGCCCTTCTTTTAAACATTATATTAGATGAAGCAATAAAATATAATTAACTTAAATCAACGAGATATGTTAAGCATTATAAAAAAATATTAACTTTATTTATTCTTTTTTATCAAGAACAAGGGTAATAACAACCATGGGTTTGTAATATCATGCGAGCAATATGTTACAATTTCAGACAAAAAATCTGTTACTGCAGATTACATATTGTACAACGCTACGTTAAGAATGTATTCTCAAATCCCAATGCTCCTTCCTTAGTTCTGAATGAAACATAGAAGGAAAGTTTTGGATTTAAAATTCCAAACATCACATACCTGTAAACAGATCTCTCTAACTTATCTTATTTATAAAATGGAATTGTTAAAATAAGTAATTATTGGTACACCACCTCCAGAACTCTTGTATCAAAGCCTTCAAATGTATCTGAAACAAAATTTATTACGTAAAAGCATCTAATACCATAATAATTAACAACTTCATAAAAATAAAAAAATAAAAAAGTTACTGTAATTATAAAACTACATTTTTATGATCAAAAAATCAGAAAATCGGTATTTATCAACCTGGTGGTTGCAGTGATATGAAAGGGAAGTCATGAAATTAGCCTACAACTTTACATGTACACAATAGTGAAATCATTTTATAAGAAAAAAAATAACTTATCATTAACATATTACTTACATCTAAAAGTACAGGTATAAAGATAATCAATTAATGAGATGACTTCATTTGTTTTTCATTTAAATGTTTCTCTATAGGTATATCTATATAAGAAACACTCAAAAGCAAATAGTTTTCAAGTAAGTGTTTTCAAATTAGTTTTTAATGCATCCATAAACGAAAAACCCATTTCACAGAGGTAAGATGTGAGAAAAAGGACTAATATTTTTAATGCTTCTGACTAAATTTCCATATTCATTTTGATGAGAAAGCCAAAACATATTTACATCTTCAGGTGTGAATTGTAGTTGCAACCTTTTATTAACAGATATTTCAATGAGCTAGTCACAAAACACAACACCTTAGCTATTCTTAATGCTTTGAGAAAAGATGCTTTAAGTGTAATTTTATCAGTAAGGCTTGATTTACAAATAGAAGCTTGTTGATTTCTCAAAGTATGTAATTTTCTTTCAAAAAATTTCAAGGGGTTGTTTTCTCATGATCTGGATGTTTAGTTTTCAAGTGTTGAATTACTATGATAACTTCATGCTTTCATCGAAAGAACTTGAAAGCAAACAACACATTATAGCTTTCCATCAATGACATAAGACCATAATTTAAAAACTGCTACTGTACAATCTTGTCTTTTTACCAATCATTTCATTGGATGTAGATGGTTCACTTTGTTTTTCTACAAATTTATCAATTTTGCATAAGAATTTAATTGAAAAAAAAAAGATAAAATCAGTCATACAATTTGACCGCATACTAATAAAATTGAAACTCTTATTATTATTTTTAGTGAAATTACTTTTAAAAACTTAAATAAAGGCATCAGACGCATGCTTCATGCATTCAACACTAAACTGACATTCTGAAATCCCTAACATCTATTTTATACTGCTGAGAGGACTATGTATTCAAATGCATAATAAAAATGTTCAAACATAACTCTCACAGCAAGCAGATCAAATTACAAGGAGCATGTACACAGTAAGTTGCAACGTCTACATTGCTCATGTTTGTAAACTTCATACATGCATGTTGATACCTGTAGCTATCAATGCAGCTAAATAGTTTTAATTAGGTTCCATTTAGCTGAAGTTGTGGGGTTGCAAAACATTCATTATATTTTTTTTACTTTTTCGGGGTTGTGGAGATAAAAATGTTGAGAATCACTGATCTAGAGTACAACTGTGAATTACTATTTAGTTCTCAAAGAAATCCATCACTAGTAGAGTCAATAACATAGAACTGAGATGACTTCTATTAAATTAATACACTCAAAAAATCAATACAAAACTGTAATTACTATTGCCAATCAATTTCACCTGATTAACTTTCATAAGTTAATAATCTGAAACCTAGCTGAATACTTTCCCAGTTATGGGAATTATCTCAGAATCCAATTTTTCAAACATTTTTTTATGACAGCATTAAGTACCGTACACAAAGAGAGAATGATATACAAAAACCACTTATTTTACTAATATCAGTAAACAAAATAATGAAAAGCAAAATATTGCAAAAAGTATATAAAAATCTAATCTCATGACTATTTTAAAAATTTAAGAAAATTGTAAAAATAGTCTTTAAAAAACTGAACATCTGAACATGAGATGAATTGGTAGATAGAATGAGATCATGATTTCTGCATTATTGGCTTAAACTATTTAACCAATATTTTCAACCTATTATATTTGTCAAATCATTACAAACTGTCAGTAAGTAATCCTCTTTTTTACTTACATTTTGTCAATTGTATATACAATGACAATTTAGAGTAAAATTAACAGAGGTAAATCTGTCTTCATTTGAAAATGCTGGAAGACTTAATGTTAAATGTTTTGGAAGGAAATAAAATGTATAATACTTCCTATTATGTCATTTCTTCACTGACTTTAGTTTTATCTATTTAATTTTCTTTGCAGGATTGCTTTTGCAGTAACAATGCATAATAATTTAGACAACTTAAGTGTTTCTTTCACAGCACGTATGTGGTAATTTTTTGATAAGGAAACTTAAAAAAACTGATTTTTCAATTTACTTATGTAAATCTGATTCAAATATAAAATTTACTACTTAAATATTTTTTATTATTTTTGAAAAGAATTTAATTTTAATCTTATGTAAATTGATTAAGTAGATTAATTCTAATCTATTCAAGAAACACATTTTTAGATAAAAAAAACTAGCTATATATATATATATATGAGTTTGTCTGTCTGTGCATGTGCGTGTGTGTGTGTATGCAGTAATTAATACTCATTAAGTTGATATATGCAGTTAGGTTTTGAATAATATTTATTTTGAATATAATGAGTATATATGTAAATTTTGCTATCCAGTACTGTAATATCACACGTATGCACATGCATGCTTGCACACAGACATACATATCAACATTTTAGGAAATTGCATATTTGGCAAAATAAGCATTAAATTAAATTTTATGTTAAAAGAAAAACAAACATTTTAATATTCTTATAACACATCAACCTTTAAGAATAAAATATATCACACATTTAAACTAATATTTTTAAGTTATCATCTAGCCCTTCTATACAAATATATAATAAATAGTAAATACACAAATAGTTGTGTCATTATATGCAAAAAGATAAGATCAAGAATTTGTCACAAATTTTTCTTTGGTCCATTCAGAGAAATACAGATGTAGTTTTCCTTTTCTTTATCAATGGAGTACAGATTTACCCATTCCTGACTTCATCTCATAATAATTTTGTAAAAATTTTAATAAAATATTACACATTTCATTTAAGACATTCTAAAAAAAATATTCATCTGAATATAAAATTAATAAATTTATGCCATATAAATATATAATCTCATGGTTTAGTTTTACCTTCGTACATCACAGTGGCTAAACTTTCAACAATAATAATTATCTCAGGAATCAGAAAGTTGAAAAGAATAAATTAGGGGCTTGAGACAACAGATATCATGAACAAAGATGTATCATAAAAACCCTATCTCAGCTTATGGAGTTATAACTATACTCTGATAGGGTTTTATACAGAATAATTCTTAAAAATTTTCAACAAGCCATTTTTTAACTAATAGTCAACATAGTAAAAATGCAGTTAAAGTGTTAACAACTTTATGCAATAAAAAAAAAGAGTGAACCTCTGAAATGAACCAACAATAGCAGTAAAACATATATAAAAGTATTAATGAATTTATATGGCTATCTAAACAAGCATCAGCAGTAATATATACTTTCTATACAGTTAAAAAATAAATAATAATTTTTTATATTTTATATATCTTTTTAAATAATTTTTTCAGTTACCTGTTCCGATGGGATCAGGAGGTCCAATACTTCGGCCAGGCATCTTCGTACCAGACCATCCTCTTTCAATAGGAGACAATTTAAGAGGTCTAAATCTTCCCATTTCATTACGCAGTTTAATTAGTTTTGCATCTCTATCGGGATCTTCAGGTAGTTTTTGTCTTTCTACTAATTCTTTACCGCGTAAAACTGGTGTTGTTAGACCTGGCCATATTATATTTGCCCTTCCTGAAACAAATTATCATTCTCAATAAATTTGAAAATCTAATATATCAGTAAATTAAAACTAAAAGTGAATCTGTTAATTTACTTTACAACTGAAAGTTCTTCTAAAAACAAATAACTGCATAAACTAACTGGTTCTCATTTCCTTTACTGAAATAAATCGAGCAACCAACCTATCCACAAAAGTAAAAAATAACAACGAAAGGGAGCTAAATAAAAAAAATGCTTAGCAATTGTAATAAAAATAAACTATTAAAATATAATGAATTCCAAATCACTGAGTATTACAAGTCTTAACACATTTGTGTTAAGTTTGATTTATTGATTTATTTTTTTGGTTTATGTTTATTGTGTATTCGATCGTAGTGTATTTGATGGGTGTGTTATAAAATCTTAATTATTATTATAAAATTCCACACAGCCTGTTTTGCAACTATTCCAGCTAATTTTGACCTTTCTGTAATTTTCCATAACCTTCCTTCATCTGTTCCCACGGCTAGCACTCTATTGTGCGTGTTACGAGCTTCCTTCTTCGTTCTTTCGTTTTTGTTTCTCAGTCGACCCTCAACTGTGATGCGATTAGGACCTTCTACTTCGACTCCTGGGTTCGCCAGTTCTCTTAGTCCT